>JBCAUI010021343.1:0-21768 GCA_038406195.1 Haplosyllis anthogorgicola | reverse complement strand
GGAATAAATATTAGAGACTTGGAACTTTTGGGTTTGATTTTAATCTGGACTTGAGTATCCCGGACTTGGTCGTTACAATATGCATGCTTCAAGAGCTTCAAAGACTCGTAGAGCATTCGTTTAAATGTAGTTTCGTTTACATTTGATAAAATTAAACAATAACAACACATTTATTTTATTGAAAAGCGTATTGTGGCATGAACCTTGACAAGTATCTACAACAAATAGCAAAGATTTCTGATTTTGAGAAATAAAAATGCCAAGCAAACAATCTGTCGCTAACGTCAAACAATTACATAACTTCAGGTTTATCCTGCTGCATGTGGCTTTTGTCCTGAACGTGATTGCTCTCGCCACTCCATACTGGGTGTACGCACCAACTTACAACCACAGCTTACCGCACCATAACGCTTCAGATATAGACAATTCAACTACCAAAGGTCTCTGGAAAATATGCGTCGAAGGAGACTGCAAATACTTTGATACACCTCAACTAAGTAAGTGCACTGTTTGGTAATCTGAATTACGAAATGAGAGACATGGATTTTCACAAACACAAAGCCAATGGATGATTTAAAGATTTAAAGCTAATTACTGACTTTCATTGTAAATGGCACTAATTATCACTATCTCAAATCTGGCGTTAAAATTTAGTTTCAAAAACCTCCATGTCAGAAGTTAGTTTGGTACCAAAGCTGACTTCCAGGATTGTTTGTGTGATACTTTCACAATTACTTTGAATTTCTGTTTTCAGCCTGGTTTAACGGAATCCGGTTCAGTTTTACGGTGGGAGTGTTTATATGTTTTGTGGCTCTCATACTGGATTACATGTTCTTCCTCATATCCAGATTTCAGAATGTTCTCTGGTTCAACGTTATCGTTACAATTTGCATTAATGTTGCAAGTAAGTACGCACACATCAGTTGTGAACATGGTAGTAGTTTTGCCCTAGCTTGAAATGTTTTGCCAAAACTTTTATTACATAGCAAAATTTTGTATTTTATCATTTCAATTTGCGAACAAATCATAAATTTCCTGTACAGCATGTTGAATACAGCCATAGATAAGATTACATAAATTTAATCTCTTAAAAAGTACAAGTAAGTTATTTACAGCACTTTTGTGATGAACTTATTTCAGGTGTGATTATCACTGTAACAGTCGCACTAATGTGCAAGTGGTCAACGACAAGTTTTGACGATTTATTGGAGCCTACAGCCTTGGGCTGGTCCTGCTTCATGGCCATAGGAGGAATGGTCTTTACGTTTCTATCAGGAGTAATGGTTGCGAGGGAAATGTGTTTGCTCATCAAAGAACCAGTTTTATACCAGGATTTATGATCCGAAGCCGACATTATAACATGAATAGAACATATCCAACAAACATGAAGTCAGACCCACAGGCCAGGCTTTGGGAGAAAATGTGATATTTTAGCCGAAAAGCGGTTGAAGACAGTAGCGGATCTAGAACTCTTGTTCCAAATGTGTAAATGCCCCTGTCCATGCATGGATCCACTACTGGAAAATAAATAAGGGATCCAGCTCTCTCCTGTAAAGTTTTTGAAATTTTATGATATGAATCTGTTAGTCGGAAAGAAAATGGGATCTTCAGCTTCACGAAGTGGCCTCGGGTCTGCATGCATATCTTTCAATTGATTATGTGATTGCCTTCCTCCATTTTTAATTTTTTATAAAAATGAAAACTTTTCTTTAGTTTCCACCCAAACTATGTTGTAATGTAGTGTTTCAAGTACTTACTTTGTGGTATTTTTACTTGTTAAATAATTTTTATTCGAAGAACATAAATTTTTCATAGACAGGCATATAATTTGATGCAGTGGATACAATAATCAGATTGTTTTGTTCATGTTGTAATGTCATGGTTTTAAAGTCAAATAATGGATTTCAAAGAGATTTGTGTATTTTAGAGACTGTACAGTCGTTTGGAAAAAAGATAAGACTTGCATGTTTTTCTTTTCCAAATGCTAGCTTTTAATTTTTTTTCACTGATGTTACTCTTGATACTCAAACAGTACAGTTAAATTCTGTATGTGCCCATAATGCTGAGAATTTTGACGGTCTTGACAATATAATATTTTGTTTCATATGTGTGAAGTACATACAGTAGAACCTGTCTCTGAGGACATTCTGCTTTTACGACAGTTTTATTTTGATATTGTGATTCCTGGTTATTCATGTTTAGGTTATTCTTGCTTTTTACAGCATTTTAGTTCTAATAAATTTGGGTACCGCTCAAGACAAGTTCTACTGTATATAAGTGAGCGAATTTAAGGAAATTAGAGCTGCATAATTTTAAAATAATACATCAGTTGTAAAAAGTCTTAAAATGAATGCGTGCATTCTCCTTACATGGTGTTACCACTAATAGCTACAGTACGTATATTGTTTGCTGTTGTTACCGACCATCTTTAAGCTGGGGTACTCTGATAAATACTCATTAAATATATTCAAAGGCAACTATGTACACAGATCATAATCAAAATCTTTAAAGGATGTAAATAAAAATTGACGAAAGACATACTGCAGAACATGTACAAACTTCAAATTAATGCATTGATAAATTCACCATGTAAAATCTGGTAAAACTACAATATATTATGATATTATCAGATGCTTAGTGCCAGATGACGCTCATTCGCAGAGTTTCAAATACGAAAATCGAAGGATTTCAACACTTTTAAAATTAATTTTCAAAAATTGGAATTCAAATTATATTTAACTGATTTCGCAGGCACAAAGTTTCAAAATTTGCTTCGTAAAATGTTACAGTCTGATTTATCATCACATGCACTTTACGAGGATCAATAAACATTCACCTTTCCAAAGCATAGCAACAGTAACTAAGCAAGCCCAAACAAGCCATGTATGGGCATAAGTCTTGAGGATCTAACCGTGAAGCATTTATTTATCTTATTTTTAAATAGGGCAACTAGAATCAAACAGCTGATAAAATGAATTTATTGGGAATATTGTGTGTTATCGTTACATTGTCCATTTCACAAGCAGGTAATGTATTGTTCATTTCATTCAGTAAATTATAAAATTCGGTGTTTTTTCTCTTTTATTGTTTTTCAATGACTGTTTATAGTGAAGCCAGCTTCATGTTGCTCATTGATTTTATACAGCAAGGTTTATAAACCGGAACGTTTTTCAAATTCCTGAGCATAGCATGATATGATACTCTATTTTGAAATTAAAATCGCCCTCAACTACTACGGTGCCAAAAAAATGATCACAAATTTGCCGATTCTTTTTACCTAGGGTAATGCGGAATTAACGTATGCAAGATTAAATCCTAATTATGCTAGTTCACAATTTCGGTAAAGTGGAACTCAAGTACAGTTCCCACAACACTCATGGTTTTTCTTCGTTGTTTCATCTGCTCAATTATACAGGACTTTGTACTATTATTATTGACATAAAACTAATATTGGCAACTTTAAAAATACCAGTTTTAAACTTCATGACTAAATTTAGTCTTTTTCAAATCACTGTAGATCTAATAAGTTATATATATGTCCTAAAATAAGATAAATTCCCCTGCCTAATCTGCCTGATCCACTTAATTTGTCCAGGTAGACTATATGATAAGCATGTAATGTTTGTGTGATTATGTTGTCCGTTTGTTGGTCAGTCTGTATGTTAATCTCATTGTAGCTAACTTACAAGAAAGTTTAAAGACTTTCGACGTGCTTCACAGAAACCAAATAAAACATCATGTCACCAAACGTAGTATCGAAACGGGCCCCAGATCACGCGAGAGAATACTGGAGTTTACAACATCTGGAAGGTATAATAATTTCCTATTCCGTAACAATTTCTTACTTGGTTATGGCTGCAATATTGCATTTGCGGCTTATTGGACTGGCGGAAAAGTTCTGTTGACAGTTGACAGCTTACTTTCAGATCCCCCCTGTACTTCCTGTCTGTTTCCTTACAGACCTCCCACCGACCGCAACCCCTATCTGAAACGTCAAATTTTGCATTTCTGGCCATTCTGACATTTTCTGAAAAAAATTTCCTGCATTTTTGTGTTGGACTTAAAAGATTTTGGGGTAATTTAGGTGCTACCTCTTGAGGCATAACTGAGTACCACTGCGGCTTTGACATCCGTCATGGTCCACTCGTTTGACTACATTTAACAGGGTAGTCGGATGATGATTGTGTCTTTTACAGAATGGCTTCTATTCACGTTTATCTCTCTCTTTTTTCGCATCATTAGGCCTACTACTTTTCTGCACAGTTGGGTATATTTGTTCATTATACCATTTGTACTTTTGCAGGCACTTTGAACTGAGACTTTCTCCCCGAAGAGGTCTCTTCGCTTCAAACTTCAGAGCCGTCACAATCAATCAGCACAGTGAGCGTTCAGAATTCACCATTGATAAAAATAACTTCTATGAAGGCATAGTTACAGGTTAGTGCCACAAACTGAAAAATAAATACCACAAACATTTGGGGGGAAAATGGACGACATGATATTGACAATAAAACGACAATTAATGTTCTTAAAATAATTTACCTTTACAAAACTTTGATTTCATAAATCTAACATTTCGTAGATACAAGTGGTTGGAGTGAAGTTCATGCTTATTTCGACAATGAAGATTTGGTGGCTAAAATACAATTAGAAGATGACACATACATTATTGAGGTTTGTATACAGTTGGCTTTTTAAGATTGTTAGTCATGGTGTTCAAGCAATTTCTTGAATGTAACTGGTGTCATAGTTTAATTCGTCTTAATCATTGATAAAATATCATCTAATTTTCTTGCAGCCATCAAAACCGCATCTACCAAAATCGAAGAATTACACAATGATATCCTACAAAACTTCAGACATGAAAGAACAAGTGAAGAAAGATCGTACAATACATATTGGGTAAGAGTAGACAGGCATGAATGTCCAACAAGCTGCAAATGTTTCATTTATAAAGTAAATGAAATGAAAAAATAGGTCAATTTAAAATCAAAGCACAGTGGCCGATTAAAAAATTCTAAATTTTTATGTGAGAATGGCAAAAACATGCAAAACTGAAATCAAGTCAGGCTTTTAAGTGAAAGAGAAGAGAAGGGTTGGGTGGGGGGGGGGGGAGGTTGTGTGTGGTGGGAGTAGGGAGAGATGTGGGTTGCGGGGTGTGAATCCCTGGATCCTCCAATGTTGTACTAAAATTGAAGGTTAAACTTTAAATTTGGACTTCTAGGAAATTTCATCGTAAAAATTGAAAATGAAATGAGAAATGACCATTAAATCCACTGCCATTGTTATTCTGCAGGAACACATTTTGCGGCTTTGTTCGTCCTGATGGGTTCGATGAGGCGGCTTATCACCAGCAAAACGAAATCATCAGCGACAGACCATCAGGTTGGATCATATTGATATTCCAGTTCTCGTTGGGGAGGGGAAACAATTACACATGTGAATGAAACGATAACTAAGAAAACCGTTGAATTTACGTAATCTTTACGTTCCCCATAGGTCCGTTAGCGTCATTTTGGTCAAAGAGTCACTGGACCAAACAAGTTAAATTTTCGTGAAAATGAAAGTCGAAAATTGCCCCAAAAGAATCTTACCATTCAAATAAAGATGTTTCTGTGTATTTCTTGCAGCAACGAGTCACAAGCATCACATCGACAAAAGGGCCACACCATCAAAGAACACATGTGATCTTCTACTCGTGGCTGATTACAAGTTCTACGACATAGTCGGAGATGGATCGGTTGTCGCCACAGCAAACTATCTGGTATGTTACAGTGATTTTAATTCTTGATTTTAAGGCCAAAAAATCTTTGCGGATGTTAAAAAATTCCTGATGAAATAATTTAAGAAGTCATTTCAGTGGCGGATCCAGGATTTCTCGTAGGGGGGAGGCGCCCCAATTTTTACCCGATTTTAGCGCAAAAACGCCCAAAAACTGCATGAAAATGAAGAAATTTTGGCCCATGGGGGGGGGGCGGCGCGCGCCTCCAGCACCCCCTAGATCCGCCAATGCATTTAATTAATAACCAACCGCATAAGCGTTGTTTAATTGCTTGGCAACGTGATTAAAGAATGCAATAGTTTATTTTTAGTGGCTAAGGACAACGCCCCACTTCTCGTCTACATTGACGGACCCTTTACAATAGATGCTAAATCCTGTATCAAAAGACATAAATAGCTTTTCGGTCCTCGAAATGCGCCATGCTCTTTTTCCCTTCATTTCACATGAACCAGCAGACCAACCTCGGCGCTTCGATTCAAGAATCACCTTTTAATCAGTGTGAGTTTTTTTTATCTAGGTAAATATAGTTTCCAATGTGGATGCTATTTACCGATCCACCGACTTTGATGGCTACACTGGAACTGGATTTGAGATCAAAGAAATCCGGATTCACCAGACAGCGACTCCGGTGAGCCCCGGTCAGACACATTATAACATGCAGCAGGACAGCTGGAACACCAAGGATCTACTCCAGGTCAGTTCGTCATTCCGTTTATAGGCCCCCTATTTAGTAGAGAACCAACCACTAAAGGTTTTCTTATTAATCATCCCTGCGTAATTAGATCTAGGTACATCAGGCAGATTTGCCTAATTACAGGCAAAATAAACATGAAAACTTCTGACTGTCGTATCGACTTATCTGCGAAAACTGTATGTCCGTGTGGAGAACGAAACATTTTCCTAAATGGTGACCTTCTGTAGCTTATTTAGTCGAATTCAATTCAATTCGACGGTACAACGGTCTGACTAACGAAAAATGTCTGCTCAAAACCTGTAATTATTGAGAGGCACCAACAATCAATTCTATTGCGTCTCCTCTGAAGGTTGTCTCGTTTCTTTGCACTGTTAAGCCATTAAGTTTACAGAATCCATAAGTCTCACAATATTTCGCACTCACATGCAGGCATTCAGCACGAATTCAGAACTGCAGAATTACTGCTTGGGTCACTTATGGACTGGCAATAGTTTCTCAGACGGCGTTCAGGGTCTTGGATGGATCGCGTCTCCACAGGGTGGGACTGCCGGTGGAATCTGCTCACCTTGTAAGCAATTTTTCTTTATTGCCTCGAGTAACATCTCATGAGATATATATTTTAGGACTCTAAGTCGAACGTTTCAATGGTTCCCTTCGAGTCGAGCTAATCGGGTTGCACCGATGTCTCCCCAAATGTGAAATATACAGCTATATATCTGGATTTACCATGCTGGAAATCAAAGGACCTCTGAAGTTCCGATTTTCCTTCGTTCTTAAAGCACATATTACAAACGTCCATAGTCGGCTCGACAAACCTTCCAATTCAGAATATTCAACAGCGTGACCTCGTCTTGTTTATTTAAGCTGTAACGCATTACATTGTAGACGTTGCTGCATACGTTTCAATATTATCGTTCTTTTCATAACCTTTCTTATGATTTCAGCATCTCAAGGTGTTTGGTATAACACAGCATGGAGTGCAGCTCTAAACAAGAACCGGGAACGTATACTCACACAAGAATCAGAAATAGTGACTGCACACGAGTTTGGACACAACTGGGGTACGTATTAATATTTGTCAAAACTGTATTAGAGTGCGTGAAGCACAATATATTTACCGTTATTTTAGTGTTGGGCTGTGAATGACAAAGTCTGAACGAGCCCAGGCCTCACTGTGGCCCATTCAGTTTCCCAGAAGTACAAATAACTGAGAAATTTTTTCAGTTGGAACCATCGACCCTCCATAAAAATGGGAAATGTTTGGCTCAATACTCGAGCTCTTTCTAAACGTACCAGAGCAGAAAGTAATCGCAGAATGCTACTGTCCTCTTCTCAGGAAGCCAGCACGATCCAGCGACGGATGAATGTGCACCATCCAGTTTTAGCAACGGAAAGTACATCATGTATACCTACTCCGTCTCCGGATACGAGCCTAACAATAAGGTATGTACATAACCCAACGAGGGATGACCTGTCGGTGCACAGAGCCTCATACCGTATTTACCAAAAATTTTAAAGTCCGATACTAAAATACACTGATTTTTTCCTCCCAGAAAGTGTCTAAAATTATCTGAAATGGCTTGACTCTACTCTGTCCATGATGACTCTACTCTGTGCGACTTAGCTCTAATCCATCAGAAAACATCTAGTCACAACAGAGAGCCTTAGCCTTCTCTCGGGCATGAGGCTCTATAAAATTACTAATCAAACTCATAGTATCAGAAAAATTGCATTGCGGATCCAATGACAATGTGAAAAGTGAAAAGACGCGCTTTAAAACATTTCACTATTTTAGCTCTCACTTCACGGCACTTTTTACTGTAACAGTAGAACTTGTCTCGACCGGCACCTGTCTTGAAAGACATGTCTTGAGCGACACTTTTCACAGCACACAACATTGTTGAAGCAAGTCTAAGTGAACTTGTCTTAGGCGACATCCTGCCTTGTACGACACTTTTGGAGGGAATTTTAAGTTCAGTGTCGCTCAAGACAAGTTCTACTGTAATTTAATGACGGTCATCGTCACCACCGTTCTCGTATTTTCAGCTCTTCTCGCCTTGCAGTAAGCGAAGTATTGGAGATGTTCTCGCCTCTAAACTAAACTCCTGTTTCAAAGGTATGATCATAAAGTCAGTTCTAATACGAACAAATATTTATGAAATTTTGTGTAACAAACTCAATGTTTTTTGGGGTTTTTAATTTTTTTGTTGGACCAAGGTCCATTGTTGAGGCCACTGATTACCCCTCTTTTGGACTTCGTGTCACCTTCTCCATGGGTTTTAAATCCAGGGTGGATCTCTCGCCTGCACTCTTACTTACTTGCGTGCTGTAATCCCAAATGTCACGACAAATGTACGCAAGCACAGTGGAACGACTTGACGGTTGACCCTTCATTATGACCATTGCTTTTGGTCGTTTACCAGTCGAGTGGCATACTGTCTGATCTTTCCCTGTACCCAATTTTTAGTTGAAACACAATATTTATAAAAAAAATTGTTAAAGAACAATACAATATCTCTTTCATCGTTCGTTATTTCAGCGAAGGAACAACATTATTGCGGTAATCTTGCTGTTGAAGCAGACTTTGAAGAATGCGATGCTGGACCCCAAGATCCGGCGAACCCTGATCCCTGCTGCACCACTGACTGTAAACTCAAGAGTGGTATTGTTTGCAGGTATAATACTGCTGCTCTATTAAAGATGACGAAGTGGTCTATCTTTTCATTTGTTGAGATTCGATTCTTTTACATCTGAAAATTTTGAATAAAAAAACCAAGAAAATCTCGCCTAGCGATGTTGCTCGGTAAAATTTGGTGATTTCCCGTGTGAAACTGCATGCAGAAGAATGCCTTGTCTCGGTATCCTTGTCTCTGTAATGCCAAACTTCAAAATTTAACATATGGCCAAATCACACAATCATTAAATGTATTAGCAGACAAGTAACAGGAGTGCTGTCTAAATCGAAGCCTAATTGGAAATGCAATGGCAAATTCAAAGGTTTTGCATTGCTATTAAGGAAACCATAATTTTTGACGTTATCCCCGTCTTATCCTTATCATAGATCTATTTTAACTTCCTTTAATTAATTAGACAATGTATTTGCAGAGAGACAAAAGATAATTTTGTTCAACATTTTTTCAGTGACAAGAATTCTCCATGCTGTGATGAATGTCAATTTTCACGGAACACTAAACTCTGCTCCATCACAGCCAACGACAACACGTCGTGCGAACTCAACTCATTATGCACGTATCCTTTAGAAAAACTAGTTGTTGGCCCGTCTCTCGCCGGTCCCGTGAATCTTGTGATCTGGGTAGCGTAGGACGTGTGAGCAGTGAGCTCTCTTCGCCATGGGCTGGTCAGTACACTTGTGCTGGCATTGAGCCAATTATCAGTCCTCATCACTCTTCGGAAAAGATATTTATTATTATGTAGATAGATGTTTTATCATCGAAAATCATCGAAATTCTCGAATATCCTGTTAAAACATTGAACTTGCAGTTTCAGTTTTCTATCACTGGTCAGTGAATTATAAACAGTGGAGGATCAGAATTCGTCCATATGTACACGACCAGTTAACCCTGACGTTTACAAAATAGAACGGGTCTGTGGCAAACGCTTGTTTCAAAAGATATTAAACGAAAAAATAAACCTCTTACCTAGAATTAGAAGTAGCTGGTGCAACAAGTGCAATGTCGCGACAATAAATACAACCACCAATAGAAGGCAACAAGTAATTCTCCATTCCTATCCCTTTACTGATCAGGGAAATTCATGACTGCACCCATGATACAGTTTGCATTTTAAATAATTAAAGTCTGTTCCCTTAACCGTTAATCACAGAGGTTCAAGCGCCTTGTGTCCAGCTGCAGCAAGTAAGCCGGACGGCACAAGCTGTATTGATGAGTAAGTACAAGAAATTTCTTACACAACTGATTAGAAAATTGCTACTCAATAAGAAATTCAGTATTTTCACGGGTGAGAATCCCTCCATAAATGCGTGCAAATATAAAATACCTAGACGTGTATCAATAGCTTCAGAGTATCTGAGCATACTAACTGTACAATTTATTTTACAGAGGAACCTGTCGTGGAGGTGAATGCAAATCCTTCTGCGAAGCAAAGGGTTTAGTATCCTGTGTATGTGACAATGGTTAGCATTCCTCCTTCCCTTATTTCCCTTAACAGTATCTATCATAAATATTCACACATCAATATCAACTCAATCAGTAACAAACATTATTTTGATATGTCTTTCAGTGGCGGATGCCTGTAAGTTCTGTTGCAAGAATTCAACAGGATCAGCCTGTCAAGTCTACGGGACGGACTGGGGTGTCAACCCAATCACACTACCTGATGCTAAACCATGTGTTTCGGGATACTGTCAGAGTGTAAGTTCCAACCAAGCTGGAAATCAAACTAAATCAAAGTACCATTCTTAAGAAGAAATTAAGGTGTTTGGGGTCATGCTTTGCCACTAATGCATGATTAACTTGCTCTAACAGTTAATGGGCAACAAAGTAAACATTTTCTGAAACGGTTTAATGATTCAACCGATTGCAAATTAGCCGAAGACATCTTTGCTACATATGTTGGTGCAAATATGCTAAAATGTATGTGTGTGCTTTGTCTTATTTATGTGATTATTAAGGATGCTATGGATCAGCCTATGGATCATATCAGCTATGGATCAGTCTATCACTGACAAAAAGTAAGGCCAAATTGTCTTTAACTCTGTTTTCACTATATTCAGGGTGTCTGCGAGACGCAAGTCCAGGACCTTGGGGAACGATTCTGGGATGTCATCACCACACTAGATACAGATGCAATCGGTATGATACACAACTATTTGGAAAACAATATTTTTTTCAATAAAGAGCGTGCATTCCTGTTTTCTCCCTGTCAAGCAGTTACAACAATCTGTTCATGAAACAATTTTTTGATATGCGGTCATCTGCCTTTGTAACTCAGATATGAAAATTTAAAGTACACGTATCTGAATTATAATTCTTATACTTTCAGCTGAGTTTTTCAAGAAGAATCTTGTATTGGCTGTGATAATCTTCTCATTATTAATCTACATCCCTATCTGCATAATAGTTTGCATTGTGGTAAGTATCACACGACGTATTCGTTAAAAAAAACCAGACTATCACGAGATAAGTTCGAAATGTTTCAATCTTCACAAAATGAATAGGGCCTTACGCATCTGCGAATGACTATTTATAAAAATTCAGTCAAAGTCTAATAGCGTGTCTTCATAAACTAAATGCACCGCCCTTAACTCACCAACGGTAACGATGTAATGTTAAGCCAATCAAACATTTGCCCGTATTATCAGATATTAAACTAGTCACTCTTCATCGAATTAAAGAGGGAAAATACACATTTTAGGATTGTGCACGGGACAGGGATGATGAGGAGGAAAGAGAATGGCATCACAAAGACGTATGTACACTCCTTATCTGTTCTACCTGTTTTACTACATAAAACTGTTTTTTTCACTAATTAAACTGATTATTTTCACTAACATATCTTACCATTCTAACCTTTATCAACATTTTTAATATCTGTAGATTTAATAACATTTACACCTAAGATCATCAACAGAAAAATTGCCACCGTCTATGCTGCTCGGAAAACAACTGAAAAGATCGGTTATTCTTAACAACAAAAAACACTGCGACATATGCTGTGCATTGACTAATAATCCTAATTGCGTGTTTTCGTAGTGGCTACCAATTTTTGGTTGATGATCTACACTATTAGTAAGCCCAGACCATTTTTATTTGTTGGAATAAGTTTCACTGAAAAAACTTTGAGATCAGTCATCGAAAAGAAAAAGAAAAGAAATTGATTTCAGTGTATAATTTGGTAATTTTTATTAAAATTCACAAAATTTACTTTTAATTTTCTAAACAATCTTTGATGATGTTATGGAACGTTAAAAGTCTGTGTTATTTAAAATCTATTTTTTTACATGTTTTTTTTTAACACTTCTTGAATTTTGGGTATGGCGGGAAACTTAATCTAACAAATAAAAAATGTCTCTGGTCTTATGGTATCTTTGACATTAATCTTATCCCTATAACGAATATCACAAACTTTCGTGTGTTTAAATGGTGCTAAACTTTAGAACCCAACAACTGTGCGAGATGAGGACAAAGAACGAATTACAAACAGTGAAGTGGTACGTCGTGCTGGTGCAAACCCTGACGAAGCGGCAACCGGTACATCCAATGGTACCATCAACAGAACAACGACCACAACCACGTCCGCTAGTAATAGTTCTAAGCCAATTCTCTCCATACCAATAATCCGTGAACCAGAACCTGAACCACCGAACACGGACAGAAGCACTCCAGAACACAACACAGCCTTGTAGTTAATTAACCATGTAAGACTAATCAACACTACAGGTGACCCCGCTTAGCTCGAATACGGATAACACGAACTTCGTGTTAGCTCGAACCTTTTTAAATGTCCCATCAATAGGAAATTTATTGTCAAATTAACGTTTAACTCGAACTTATGTTCAGCTCCAACTTTTTGAAGCTTCCCATGAGGGTTCGAGCTAAACGGGATTATCTGTATTAACCTTGAGGTACTAACATCTCACTTTTGTCTGCTTTTTTGTGGCTTTTGTGGCCCACTGTCATCACAGAATGAGGAATTGGTAACTGAAAAGATGAGATCAAGAATCATGCCGACATACACTAGAAGACGAACAACTAATACAAATGGTTTTTAGATTCTCGTAGCTTACTTATGCTGCTCTATTAAATGTAAGGATCAGTAATATTTGCATTTGTTGATACACAGTTAATTAATACCTACATATATAGGTTTATTGGCTTAGTTTACTACTTTCGCATCTTGTTCTGACTAATCTATTGAATTTCTTATTGAACGATTTAAATGTAGCTCACCCTGCAATTTTTACACATACAAATATCGTGAGATGTTGACAAAACTAACCAATATGTGTTGAACTAGACATCGCTTCAATTATCTTGTCTCAAAAAAAAGAGTGGGGTGCCTCGTCTCAAAAAAAAGAGTGGGGTGCCTCAGTTAGAGACAGAGCCCCAATTTGACTAAATACGGTAACAGGGATTACCTTAGCGGTCGTCCGTTAGTCCGTGACTACCTGATTTTGGCTACCTACTAGTCAACTTCAGGTCTCACTCGTCCGGATGGACCACCAAAAAATAATCGGACTCCAGTTATTGAAGCAATTTTTAAGGAAGAGAATGTCTCTGTAATGGTACTCAGACCAGTTTCATTGGATCCGGACTAGTGAAAATTAAAGTGTACTGGTCCGGATGGACCAGTTTTTTTGAAAGCTTAAGGGAATCCCTGAGGTAATTCAGTTTCCTTGCCTGAATCGAACAGTCAAATTTTAAATAAAACTGATTACCGTAGTCATCTTTGACTACATCTCAATGAACACTGCATCTAGTAATGAACCCAAAAACAACACTTTGTTTTTAGAATGAGGAGCTGGTCCGAGCTGAGAGCAAGAACCGAATCCGACAGACACGCAGACGTCAACGACCTGGTACTTTTCAACCGTCTCCCAGATTTAGTGGAAAATTTGATCACATTGAAGGAAATGGTCATCTACGATAGGTCAGTCGTTTATGACTACAACAACAGAAAACAAGTGAATCTCAGATTCTCAATATGCAAGTGGATAGATGTAACTGCCTTTCGTTCAAAGCTTTTCTGCTGTTTTCAAATGGTATGCGTAATGCTTATATGTGCTGTGATAAATGAACATCATCTATTTTCCTTGTAGCAACTACGTGTAGACAATGCCACATAACAAGAAAAATAATACATGTAGTACAGGCTAACAAAACTGGCCAGCAATTTACATCAATGGCGAGCTACTAGCTCCAGATATTTGTTTTTAATTTTATTGCGTATAGAGATGTGTAATTTAGCATATTACCTTGTATCAACCAGTATTTGGAACAACCAGCATGTTAAAAATCACCATGTACTAAAACTAATTAGTATGGTATATTTCTCTGCGACACATAAATTATTAGATCTTAATTTGCTATACATGCACACCTACAGGTCAATAAATTTTGGCTTCAGTACAAGGATATGCTTAGCAGCTATGCAGCTAAACAGTATCACAATACACGTACATATAAACTGTATGGTCCACAACACATTTGTCGTGAATAGATTTGCATTGTTGAATTATATTCTAATTTTATTCTTTAAATGTAACATATACCATATTTAGTGTACATAAATTAATTTTAAATTTAATATTTTCAATTTAAATTTCAATACACATACATAAAATGTAAATAACTTGGCGACTGTAAATACTGTTTTAATATTTTTACATAATAAAATAAAATTTTACATTACGTTTCACTTGACTTTAATTTAGAACAAAGTACATTGGCAACGAAACCCAAACGTGTTGGAAACTTGTTAAAGTGCTATATCTTTTTCACTACCACTGTTTCTCTTTTGATGTCAAAATTTTTGTAGTAAGTGACAACGTATCAAAATTAAATTAATATTTTAAAATTAAAATGACAATGTAATAACAAGTATTGAGGTTCGACGTAAATGATAATTGTCAACGGACAGACTTCGGTTAGAGTATCCGCCAGAGTGCGTAGACTGCAGGCAGAGTTCCACCAGAGGCAGCACAGGCATTCCCACCTGCAGTAGTGCCTGCACATCACGTGACAGTCTAGAGACTATCCTATTGGTTAATTAGAGTTACGCGTTAGCATCATAGCATCATTAGTAGCCATCTTTGATCCAGTTCAATTTGTACCTTTGACGTGACTGCATGTATTTTATACCAGAGTTAATCAACTATATCCGAGGTCTAGGAACTCTTGTTCTAGTCATTTTACACCTCACATACTATTTTTAGGTACTGGATACATTTAGTTCACGCCCGGAAAGCAATGGAGCGAGAAATGGCTGAAGAACGTTACGTGTTCGACGCGTTTGTCACCTATGCGCATCAGGACATGAAATGGGTTGTTCGGGAGTTACTTCCCAAACTCGAGTACGAAGCCAAAATCAGACTGTGCCTCCATCAAAGGTACAAGATCGTTTGTCTTAATCGATCATAATCTGCACAAATACTCCGATCATCTCCACTATGCAAAATTACGCCGACAAAAGTAAAATCAAAGTTAGAAAAGTGAAGAAAATGTTAATGTTAAAGATATGCCACTGATATTCCATATTTTCTTTACTTGCTTAAATTGTCACTTCTGTGTAGGAACTGGTTGGCAGGACGATCTATTCCACGTAATATAATAGACAGTATAGAGAAGAGTCGTAAGACGGTTCTAGTTCTGTCCAACAGTTTCGCTCGCAGTAAATGGGGAGAATTAGAAATGTCCCTGGCGCAACATAAACTACTGACAACTCGTAGGTATGTGTACTCCTAGAAATCTTAAGGGCAAGTCGTCCAGGGCTCGACTTTTCCCTTTCTTATGGGGTATTTGGCAATCTTTGCGCCAATATTATGGGGGGTCCTCACTAGGCTGGTGCCTTCATTTGAGAAACTCTAGATACAGTACTGATATAATATTTCAGGTTTCACCTGATTTAATTCTGTATTTGATGTTTATCACAGAGAAACTGTTGTACCAATCTTACTGGAAGACATCAACGAGAGATACATGACAGAACAAATGGTTTGTTTATTCGCCACGCAGACCTATGTAAAGTGGCCGCGAACCAACGAAAAGGAACAACGTAAGTTTTGGAAAAATTTAATCACGACGCTGCGTCCACCTCAAGAACCACCTCAGTATGATGAGGAGAACAGAGACTTTCTTACAACCGAAGTTAATGCGATTAGACCTGCTGTGTAGGTCTTTTCTCAATTTTACTAAAATCAGATGTATTTTCTTCGTAATCTTTTGCGTGAATTTTCGATGATCAAGTTACGTATTTTAACTATTTTATTATAAGCTTTAAGAGAGCCATGCATTTTGAATGACGTTAGTAAATGTGCACTTTCTGTGTAAGGGAGAAACAAAATAAATACACTTTGTTCAAAATCACCAAGCCTTCACTATTTTTATTACAGTACTCGTCCAAAAAAATTGCTGATATCAATTACTTTATATTTAAAATGGAACACAGCCTGCAAATTTGGTTGTATTGCGCGTTTGACGCGATGTACCCTCTGAGAAAATGCGTTCATAAATCATGGGAAACTACGCAGAATCTGAAAAGTTCTGTTTTCTAAAATTGCGCTATGAAACTCAGCATAAAAACCATCACATGATTTGTCTGTCACCACAAAGAAATATTTTAATAGACGATCACTCACATGATGCCTCCAGCAACTTTTTGTGTTCATAATATTCCATGCATTTACTTCCTGGTCTATTGACTTCAGTTCTTTTCTTCACTTGATTGACAACTGTTCTTTCACCATGCTGCAGCTTTAACATCACAAATGCTACTGAAACATTTGTGCCTTTTCAATGTATAAACTAAACGCTTGGTTTAGTGCACTGCTTTACATTTAGGGTCAGAGTTTATAAGCTGCTAAAACAAATGACATGAGTCGCAAACATAAATATCGCGACAGCCGTCCGATCGCTTCTTACAGAATTATCACCTTCCTCAAAATTTCATTAAACAAAAGAAATACCAACAGGATACAGGAAACACGACGAACTAAGTGTTTTATCTTTTAGGGATACATGTTATGAAACCATAAAAATGGTTTTGTGATAAAAGATGTGGGGCGTCGACCATAAACCCTACCGATTAGGCATATTGGAACTAAATAAACAGAGGCTGACAAGGGAAACACACGCACACACACACGCACGCATACACACAATGCTCTTTGTCAATTAAAATAACAGTGGATAAAATCGCAACTATCTAGTAAATACGAAGATTTTTGCTAAAATAATAAACCACTGAGTTTGATATGTTTGACTAACACTTTTGCCGGTTCCCACCAGATTTTTGTAGGCTACAAAACTCAGTTATATCATGATACATAATTGTTATTATTTTGTCACAGAGGGTAAATTGACACTGAGGGCATTTACCCTCTGTGCATCTATTTTCGGGTCACTTGTACATATCATCAGAACACACGCCACATAGCTGTCCTGTTTATTTAAATTGCAGTAAATCATGTTGACTTACTTGCAGAAACAAACAACTGACCCGGTATTTTTTGTGCAACAACCACAACATCCTTCTCCTTGAATGCTGACACTGTGAATATGGTCAAAACACCCAAATTGAGTTTTAAATCTTTACCTTTAGACATGATAATATTATTATTACTTATGAATCTGTTACATGGAGTGACTGGCTCTGAATATTCTGTTAAAATACAGGAGAGGATAAAATGTCCACTAAGATGCAAATGTGATAGGAATCCAGACAACTCGACAAAATGGGAGGTACAGTGTGATGCTCATACCACCTGGACCAAGATACCAATGTTACCAGATAATACTATCTACCTGAGTATCAATAAGTCCAGCATACCCATACTGCAGAATGGCGTAGTTCATAATGTTGGTGGCAAGACATTGATAACATTGATACTGAGAGAGGACAAAATGTCAACTATTGATGTTAACTATTTTAAAGGCATGGACCAACTGAAGAATTTGACATTGTCTGTGAACAACCTGAAAAATCTCTCCAATGGAACATTTGCTGGAATACCAAATTTGCTTCAACTCTCACTTGGTAGCAACAAATTCGAAACAATACCATCCCAGAACATTTGCCTGCTTAAGAAACTTCAAATTTTGGATATCAGTTTAAATAACGTAAAAAGTGCAAAGTTTGATAGTTGTTTCTCAGACTTGGAACACCTGTACATTATTGATATTTCAAGCAATCCAATTGGTAAAATTCAATCAGATGATTTATATGCCTTACGCAAAAGTCAAGTGTCAGCATTTTATTTAAAAGCCATAGGACTAACAGCACTTCAAGGAAGGATTTTCAAATGGCTACCAAATCTAAAAGTACTCAATTTGCAGGAAAATAAACTCTGGCATCTCAAATCAGATTCATTTCAATACATTAAGGGTCTCACTTCTCTGACGTTACGAGGAAACAATCTCAATGAAATTCCAAGTGATGCTATTGCAACCCTAAGCAACCTACAGATTCTGGATATGGGCAAGACTAGCATTAGAAACAGCACCTTGGATTCGGAATTCAAACACCTGCGGCATTTGACCCAATTACAATTAAGCAATAACCCTTTATTCAGGTTGACAAACAATTCGTTTCTGAGTCTGAATTCTTCGACAGATTTGACAGAGCTGGACTTACGTTCCTGCAAACTGGAAGTGATCGAAGCTGATGCCTTTCTGCCACTCAGGTAGGATATTAGTTAGACCAGAATATTATTTTCATGGCGTTTGTACTGATATTAAAACTTTTAATGGGACGACCCTCCAACGGGAACTACCGGTGCAGACACTGCAAGTTACACCTGTATTCCGTTCTATCGAGGAGCAAGATCAATGATTTGTCCTTATGAAATAGTTCATAAATTTCATTTCGTTTGTTATGCATGCCTTTATTTATATTAATATACTCTGTCCAACCAAAATAAGCAGTGAATTTTATGGATGAAATCAGCACTCATTATATTTAAACACTTTTACTAAATCTGGATTCGTGACATTCTCTTGACCTTGACACTGAAATTTCGGCAACAAGTTTCGTATATAAAATTTCGTCCTTGGCCAAACTCGTATTAGAGGATGTAAAATTAACTACTCATTGTCACAGATTTAATTGCCATAGAATAACCAAAAAAATAAAAATAAATAAAAAAGATACACTTTTTGCATTTCCATACTGTACATGAACTCATTTAGCCATTAGGCCAATTTAAAACGTAATTACCCTTAGTAAACGGAGGCAGCTATTTAGCATTAATACTTTTCATTTCTTCCTACTCTTTACTTAGGTTTCTGGTTGTGTTGAGAATGGATACGAACTCAAAAAATGTGAATACAAGTATGTTTGAGCAAGCATTTTATGGACTTCGATTTGCTCGGAATTTGACAGAGATCTACATGGACAGCACCAATCTTGCCGATCTCAACAATATGACTTTTCAGTATTTGGTTAACACATCAGTAAAGTCCTTCAGAGCAAGAGGTTCCAAGATCAAAATCATCCCTTCAGGTTCTTTCAAGCACCTGCCAAGTTTGCAGCATCTTGACCTTGAAGGCAATTGGATTCAAGAAATAGAGCCGAATGCATTCAACTCTGTCAACCAAATAGCCACTTTTGATATCATGAAAAACAACCTAGCTTTAGTACCGAATGCAAATTCACTTTACTTACGAAACTTAAAATGCTTCGTGCTGGCAAGAAACGCGATCCTATCCTTGAGGTCTTTTTTCTTGAAAGGGTACGGAACACTGGAGGAATTTAGCCTTCACAACAATCGGCTGACTGTTCTGACTTCCTATGTATTTATTTACGTTCCAAATTTAAAAATTCTTGATTTATCTAAAAATCAGATTTACGGAATTGCAAATGATGCTTTTGTCGGTCTGGCAAAGTTGGAAAGACTCGTCTTGGATCAGAATAACATCGCTAACATAGGGCTGAACGCATTTTCCCATACGCCAAATTTACTCGATCTTGAACTCTCCGAAAATAATCGCTTCACCTCAATCATTAAATATGGTGTGGTGGAGCTGTTTGAACCATTGACAAAGCTGACCACTCTACAGCTGATATCAACTGGCTTGGACATTCTTCCGAACAATGTTTTTCATAACCTAACGCAATTATCCACGCTTAGTCTCTCAAAAAATCTGCTGCCGAAATTAGATCCGAGTATTTTTAGATATCAGACAAAGCTTAAGATACTAACATTGAGGTCAAACAAATTGACATTCCTTAACAGCACTGTTCTTGATCATCTTACAAGCCTTGAAGAACTGGACTTATCTAAAAACATGTTCCGATGTGAATGTGACCTTATGTGGATGACAAACTGGATAAGAAGTGGATTAGTTTACATGATGCATCTGGGTTCCACGACCTGCAAGTCTCCAGCACAAAAACGCGGAGTCTTACTCCAGAACCTGTACATGGAGAGAGAATGCATGAACTACAGCTTCTACTACATCTGTTGGTTCCTACTGCTTTGCTACGCGTTGATCGTTATCTTGGCCTGTGTGACATACCGACTGCGATGGTATCTAAAGTGAGTACTAGTTTCCTTAAACCGCTTATTCTCATTGTTACATATGAATCAAGATACAATTAGAAATACTAACTATAACAATTCACCACTACCTCCCTGAGACGGATCTGGGGTTGCTGCAAGACGCCAAATACGGTGCTGCACTTTGACATCCTTATTTATTCAAAAATCAATCATTGTACGCATGCGCGTAGGACCAAATTTTGTGGATGTGCGTCATTTAAATACCAATGTTTGACAGCTGTTTGAGTGCAATGAATTTGTGGTGCATCAACACTGATACAAAATTTATTGGTCTGAGAAGGGAATTTTCCAAAATTTACCTTTAAGAGCATGACATTTTGCAAAGAATATAAACTGTGAGGCAGAAAATGTACTTTTATGCAGGATAAACAACATTTTCTGTAACTTTTTTTGTACCTACTCAGAAAAAGTTTACGATCAATCTCTGCTATGATGGCAAAAAATTCTGTGGATCAGCCCAAAAAACGGGGTGCACGTTAATTAGGGCATGTGCGTTATTTTCGCAATATACGATATGTGACTGGTTCAACCGGATATTGAGACAAACAGCCCCTCAAATTTTAAAGGGCCCTCATCACTGGTAATATGGACAAGTGAGCAGCAGAGTAAAAACAAAGACAATTCCTTCAAGTGCCACGGATTATGAGTAACTATGCTCTGGAGTTTCTATCACGTACAGTTCGGTTTACATATGTGCAACAAAACAGAAAGTTGGTGTACTTGACTGCATCTGTACTGGTAACTGATGTTTTCTATTTTTCTGGTTTCAGATATTGGCTGCACTTGGTTCGAGCTCGAAAGGCGATGGAGCGAGAAATGGGAGAAGAACGTTACGTGTTCGACGCGTTTGTCTCCTATGCGCATCAGGACATGAAGTGGGTTGTTCGGGAGTTACTTCCTAAACTTGAGTATGAAGCCAAAATCAGACTGTGTCTCCATCAAAGGTATACAATCTCTTGTCTTAACCTTTTAATGCGCAACCCGTATTTTCCCGTAAAATGTTAAATGTGCGCAATACGGGATTAGCCGTAATGT
>JBCAUI010021232.1:0-21768 GCA_038406195.1 Haplosyllis anthogorgicola | reverse complement strand
GAACTGGTGGCATCTATTATACTAAAATACTTGGCACCAGCCAATCTAGGCAAAACATTGTCTAGGAGTTTTGCATCGTGATGGGGTCTCTTGATATATTTATTGAGCTGGGTGGGATCAAGACACAGCCTAATCAATCTGTTGGGCTTTCATACACAGACAAAAGAATTTAGCCAGTCAGATGGTGTATCAACACCTAGTTTTGCAATAATTCCAAGTTTATCTAACCTTTCTAATTTGTCTTTCAAAGGTTTTTCTAAAGAATGTGCTACCCTTCATATTGGTGCCACGTAAGGTACAGGATCATCAACCAGAGTGATTTTGATTTCACCCTCAAACTTGCCAATTCCATTGAAATTATTGGAGTACTTCGTAAAAATTTCCTTTTGAAATTTTTCACTGGCATGTTGATCGTCATCACTTTGTGATTTAACGAAATATTCCTCTTTGTCAAATTTGGGAATATTTACATTTTCCACTGTGTCATAACAGTTGATTGTAATGAGTCCTAATCTTTCTGCATAACAGTGGAGTGTCACGATCTATGACATAAAAATCGCATTCTTCCATTTGTCTTTGAAACTGACGTTCAGACTACATCTACCAAATTGCTTAATTTCATCTCTGCTGTACTATTCCAGCCTAACACTATCAATGGTTTTTGCTAAGGTACGCTCGTGATTTTGTTTAGGAAAAATGTACCATGTACATCTAATTGACACATTACAGCTATGCAATTGGTGCTATCCACCCTTTTTATCTCGTCAAAGTACAGAAATTCTACACCGTTAAACTCCCTGGTGTCTTAGGGACTGTTAGAGTCCCTTCGCACTTCATGATATTTTTTATCACGTTTACATTTATCATGTGGACCACTCCTTGACTGGGACCTCAATGATCTACATACATTTGAAAAATGGTTCTTGTTGCCACATTTCCGACATTCTTTACCATAAGCGGGGCATTCTCCATGTTTATGATTACGTCCACAGTAATGGCATGAACCGTTTTTGGATTGTGATTGCGATCTATCATATCTAGGTTTACCCTTAAGACTTCAATTTAGATCTATATCTACATCTCTGATCATTGGTTCTGATCTCATCATAGCGATTCGAATTGATACTCAATAGTTTTCTCTGTTCTATTTGCGATTCTACTTTCCTAGCTTCAATCAGACATTTTTCAACATTATCATTGGAATCAATTTCCCTCAACAAGGTATCCTAGATTTCCTTAACAGTCAATCCAAATATGAACTGATCCTTGAGTAGATCATCAACTGCATCATTGTGGTAGTTGCATTTGGGGAGAATTATTTTCAAATTGGATAGAAAACTATCTGCATTCTGACCCTGTTTCTGCTTCATACTATGGAATCAATTTTATACATTGTGTCATTTGACTAAGGTCTGAAAATTTTTGCTAAAGCATCAAAAATATTTCCAGGCTCTGTTTTATCCACCTTTAGTGCCTTTAGCATCATTGTTGCATTTCTACCTAGCCATTTGATAACTAGTCCAGCTTGCTCCACATCTGCCATTTTTTATACGGACCATTGAACAACGTTTCACATTCTTCTTGAAAATTCTGTAATTTGCAGAGCTTATCTCTGCAGTCCCAATCAAACTTAGGCTTATTTATTTGAACTGAGGCCATTTTGCTGTATAGAACGATTGAACCAAGGATAAAAACAGTGGTGAGGGTTGCTAGACGTGTAATCATTTAAGCTAATCAAAACTGGCTATACTGACTCAAAACTACAACGGTTAGTATTGTATTGACAATACTTTTGTACTAATATACGATATTTTGACTCACTGTGCAGTGAAAACTTTTGTAAACAAACTTGACCTAGTTAGAAAAGTGATCTAAGGGGTTGGATTTAGTAGTTTTACCAGCCTAACTTCAGCATGCTTAGAAATTGAAAAATACTCACAGTAAAATTCTGGAATAATTAATATACATAGAGTTTGTATCCAATATTATATCCGCAAAGTTTAAAGAAAATTCAACACAAACTTTCCAAACGAGAAAAATCCGATGTTGTCTCAATATTAGACTAAATTATTGTCGGCCATTTTCCCCTTCTTCTTTCAAAACACTTTTGTCACATGATTAAATCCAAGCTGCTGATTGGTCCAAAGCAGCTATGATGTCATAAACTTGACCCGATTCTGGGAAAACGTGGAACGCTGGTAGCCATTTTGGAATCCTTTGAAATCCGCAATTTTAGTCCAACTTTAATCGTCTATATCTTCACTCCTGGAGCATGTAAATTTAATCCGTTTTCATATGGAAGTTCCTCATATTCTTGAAAACGAAGTTCAGTTGTCAATTTTCCCTGCCTATGCCTTAATTCAGTGTAAAAAATCCGAATTGAGCAGGTGGTTCCATGTAGTCAAACAGTCAATTAGCCTTCCAAGCAAATATTTTGAAGTTTTGTTTGTAATAAAATAATTCTTTTTCAGCTTGAAATAAGCACCAGTAGAGTGTATAGATCACACTAATATCCATTTGAGTATCCTTTTCCTTTAAATAAATCGATGGTGAGCCAAGGAAAAATGCAGATCCCAAAAGAACTTTTGTAGTAATTCAGCCTTTCCATCTCCATAAGAATCCTGGCTTGTTGAACAATAATGGCATCCAATTTGTGCACTAAATTAGCCTTGTTTACTTCTGACACCATGTTGTGTTCACGTTTAGTGAGCACACAAAACGTAGCTGGTATAAATTCCAAATATTTTATTAAAGTAAATTGAACGACATGTTGATGCTGCAAAGTTGACTACAAGGAACGCTGGCACATAGATGTCAGCACAGAACGTTACACCAGGGAAGTAATTTCAAAATAGCCACCTTTAAGTATTCCTTCAATGTTCGGATTTCGGATATTCCTACAGCGTGACAGAAACCAACAACCCACGATTCTTTATAAATGCATCATGGAATCTCATTACATGTGATCACCAAAAATTGTAACGTTTTGTTTCCCTTGGGTGTCTTGTTGAAAAAAAAGGAGAGATCCGTGGATATATTTTCCTAAAAAGTATAAATCTGGTGCCCCCGAGTGAAGCCCTTTGTGGTGTTGTAAAAAGGAGACAAACAGCTGCTGCAGGCTTGTTTGCTGAGTATTAATATCTTTGTATTTTGTTACTAGTACGTATTTGTATCTCTATGGCTTGATTAGAAGCCTCAATTGTAACGTAAATAACATCTGAACATTTACAGTCACATATTTCGGTATAATTAAATATAGTCTGCGTATCCCTTTAACATTTGATATTTTGTACTAATGAAAGGGTCAGTGACATAATTACCGTCAATTAGTTTCAATTTGCAATGATATAACATGCACCTACGGTAGTCTTTTTTCATGCTACTTTCCTATTGCTTTACTTTTATAATAACACCAGTGTAGAACTTTTACAAATGTTGGTTGTGTTCAAGTAATAGCATGGCATCTTTAAGTTTTACGTCCGTCACAACAGTAATTCGGTGTACTAAGCCAATATAAGTCACTTGTAAAGTCCCTTCGAGAATGAACACGAGATATGCTGCTTAACACGTCAACAGAATCTAAAATATGTCCACGGATTAACCTGAATTTGAATGAAACTTTATGGAACATATTCAACTATGCAGCTGTCCAAATTTACACCTGTCAGTTATCTTGCAATGTTACTTCACTTGACATAACATGGTTTAGTGATATTTACCTGATTTTATGCACTCTGTCTTTGAGTTTATCATTTAAAAGACATGAAATCTTATGAATGACATTGGAACTGCTTTTATACATATGTAAGTGCATGGGTTCAAGCATCTTGTAAATTCCGTTGTCTAAAATGTTCATTTTTATCCATTGATTGTTCTTATAATGCGTCTTAAAGGAAATATTTGACGAGGTCAGTGTCACTATGAACATTTGAAGTATTTATCCAATCTAAATGTCATATCCAAGCAATCTATGAATAGCTGTCCAAATTCAGATTAAGCAGTACATGTCACTTGCTCTCAAATAAGGCAAACACCGTTGTTACTTTGAGGTAGAACAGTTTACATAGACATTAGGATCCTACACCGGAGGTCAATTTAAGTGAATAGGAGTGCACTTCCAGGCCTGGAAATAATGAAAGCTAATAAAATTATAACATGCCACAGCCTTTTATGCATTTGTTCATCCTACGGATCAACTTGTAGTAAAAGTCACTCACTTGTATCAAGATCAGCTACATTAGACACAATTTTGCATTCGTGCACACACCCGTATTTATTGCATCCTTCATAGATCACAGGTTGATATTAACATTTCTTGTGTTAATGAATCTAACTGAACACAAAATCACTATTTTACATTAGCAAATTGACATAGCAGGCTTAACAGAGGAAGTACGTGGCCCCACAAAAGTAATGGCATTAACATATGGCTGGAGATTTTGACGTTGGAATTCCTTTCCTTTGGTGACAGCTTTAGAATAAAAAAGCTCTCTGCTTTCCTTTTACGTCCTACAGGAGTCCACACTTGTGCGCTTTAATAAGATGTTGGGTGGGATATCTATGTGGACATGGTTACAACATAAAATTCTACAGATGCCTGTTTAAACCAGATATGTTCAAATAGATCCTTTACCATGTGGCCTCAACACAGGAATGAATATGATCACTATGCCCAGGATAATATATATGACTATTCAGAAGAGTTCATATGCACATATATCCACGAAAAAATCTGCAATTTCTTTATTTAGATAATTTTGAAATTTATATCTAAAGTTTTTAAATCCTTAAATGCCTTATAACTTTATTAATTTTGGTGCTACGTCAAATTTGAAGGAATGATACATTCACTGTGTAATTGGCAGAATTCATGACAAGCTACCATCGTTACTCCTTGAGGGAGATAACGACTCCAATTACCATATGCATCAATGTTTTCAAACAATAATTGTACCGTAAAAACTATGGTCTTGTGGTACCAATAGGAGTTACTGCAAGGATTATCGCATGCAAATGAGTAGGCATGCAGGCGACGGATCCACCTTGGCTTTAAAACGCATGTGCAGGGGCATCCCGAGTCTTAAACAGTGGTATCCAAGGAGCCAAGGAGGAATTCGACCCAGAAAAATACTTAGAAAGCAAAACAAAATAAAAAATTCGCTCTCGTGTGCAACGGCAGTGAAAACGATTATCCAAACTATGCTCTGTGGAGCCGTACACTAGAGTTCGAGGCAAAGCACGAGATAGTAGCCTGCAAGTAATTGAATTTACATCACAGAGTGTAAGACACGAAACAATTCTAAATTTACTTCTTGTGTTAAGACAATATCGTTTTACATAATTACGCCTGCCCAGATGATTACACCTGATACTCCCTATACCTGGATATTTTGTAGCAGATATGTGCGAAACCCTAACAATTTTATAGCTAATGCTAAATATGGCTGCTAGGTGAATAAAACAGCCTGCAACATTACTCACTCCTAGTCACTTGAGAGGCTTAAATGCTCCTCCATTAAAGGTCATACATTACTGCTGGTCATTGTTGTTACAATAAAAATCTGCACGACACTGTTGGCTTGGTTTAATCTTTCCTTAGCATATGGTATTATGTTCTTATTTATCAGCAAAGATAAAAATACTAATGGTATAAAGAGTAGGTTAAACTAAACAACATATTTTCACCTACAGCGTCGTATTTATCAATTTATTATTGACTTTAGCTACTAAAAACAATCAAAGAGCCTTATTTGAAGTGAAAAGACACATACAAAAACCAGCTGTTGCCTCTAGTGATATAAAAATAGCGACACAAATAAACAAATATGTATTGATATGAAGGTTTTGTGGTACTGACGCAGATGCGCAGTACTTACTGTCAGTAATCCATCACTAACATATTGATAATCACTACTTATGTTAATATTGCATTTGGCTGAACAGGTCTATCCAGTAATCAAGACTAAAAGTTCAAACTATTGGATACACATTCGTCTCAGTTATGTCGTTTCCGTTTCGATGCTTATCGCAACAAGTATATTGATTGGATCAGTAAAATAACATTTGTACATGCATCAGACACGTTTCTTTTTTACGAGACATTGTTATGTCTTGAAAATACAGTATAAACATGAATTATATACCTGCATGGACCTAAGATAAGATGTCTTAAGCTTCTCCGTTGGAGCAAACCTGGTCGAGATGAGAAGGATGGCGGAGGGTGGATATGTGATCTAGGACTCCTACTTAAGGAAGAACTAGAGACATCGTCCCTTAGAGATGTTCCTGAAGAGCATGAGGAAGAGGAGACCCTCTTTTCTCTGGTACTTGAGCTGGAAATAATCCGTGTAGATCGAGGTGAACTGTTCGCCATGTTTATTCGTCTAAACGTGCTAGATGTGTGAAATACATCGTCAGCACCAGATGAACCGAAGTTATCTGAAAACACGCTATCTGTGTCGAAGTCAACGACCTTTCTTCGTCTACTCATTTCTGTATCTTACGCTCACGTACGACTGCAGTTAAACCACACCAACCGAGTAGCTAGGTAGCTTTGATCCAAATGCCTGATTTGTTTCCCTGTACCTATCTTAATCCAGTTGGCTCGCAAGATGCAAACGCACAAGAGTGTTGTATAACAAGGAGTTCCTCCTCCTGTATTTACATCAGTGTTGGCGTCATTCACGAGTTTACAGATACTCCATGTTGGTTCGGACGCAAACTGCGGATGAGTGGAAAATTGGCCTCCATAATAAAAGGCTCCTCATGATGCTGCCTAATGATGATAATTTCAATTACAAGCGATGATCTAGATGATTAAGATAAAAGCTTGTGAGGTGGTGGACCTTTAATGCATATCAAATATACTACAGTAAGTCCTGTAGAAATGTGTGGTTTAATGTATTCCTACAACACACAGTATTCTACTGATGAGCCTAAAAGCTGTCTACTCAACCCCTCGCTATGTCAGCTCTCCCTACTATTAATAAGTCTAAAATTGGCAAAGGTGCAAGATAACCCAACATTCAGCTGCTTGGTATTCCGATGTTCTCTGCTTTGTTGTGCAGTATCTTTTATGCCATTGTTTTGACATTGCATGATAATAAGTATTTTGCATTGATTGCCAACTAGACCCCCGTTTCAATAAATCTACAGACATCATAAATCTCTGGAGTATGCAGTGGGAACGCTTTAAACTGAATATACCAGAAAATAGTCGATTGTTTCCGTTCTATGTCGCATCGGGTACAAGCAACAATAAAATAAAAACCCAATGTGCCCTTTTACGGAACAACAATCGAAACCTTACGAGACAGATACATGTTTTATCACTCGCACATATCATGTCTTGGGAGAGAATTATCCAACTGCTTCACAAACCTGACTTCATTACAATTACCCGAAATATCTATCAACTGTGCATTGATGTGTTACTGAGCCCTGTACGTTCCTGGCCCAGTCGTGGGATTTCTTTGTATTGGCAATGAACGGATGCATGAAACGCCTCTGTTGCAGAGATTCATAGCACTGTGTCATGTTAAAGCGAAATTTAACAGACTGTGTTTTCATACCTTTCGTGGCACTAACGTCAAGGCAACAGGATTGACGCATCTCTTACATTTATGAACATTCATAAGAGATATGTATACCTAATTCTGCAAGTAGAACACACGGCTCAGGTTTCTGAAATAGACAGATACCACAAAGAATGCGTGCACTCTTTGCCAGGAAACCATCTTGCCCATGAAATTACTGAAAACCAGATGTGCTGCTTGTGGCAATCCTCTCACAGGAAGAAGATAACTAAATAGCAAAAATCATAATTTTCCTCGCGAAATAATATGAGCAAAACTATTGTTAAGTTAGATCAACCATCATTATCTGGCACAAAATCGCCCAGGACCTTGATTTACTGAATTCAACATGCACGCATGTCACCACATAGCAGCTGTGATGTCCAGTGATGGTGACACAATTGACATTACTTGCTCTTGCGTCTGAAACTAACGTGCAGAACTAAGGGAAATAGCAGCTAACAGTTCACTGGTCAGAACATCTGGTCATAGTTATCGCGTTCTTTGCCTATTTTGGATAAGCTCGAACAAGATTTATGTTCAATACAGATCAGATATTACATAAATTGTACTCATAAACAGAACAACTAGACCTACAAAAGTTTGTTACCATATTGTTATGTTTTATTTTGCAGGCAAAATAATATATATTGTTGCATGCATAAATACACCTTACACCGTCATAGAGTTTAAGCATGCATTCGCTAATTTTATTAACAGTCAATTTTGTGGCATTCAATAGCTTAAGTTACTCTTCCTTTCCTTATTTTAGAAGGAAGAAAGTTAAGCAGTTCAGTTGAGAGGGGGAATAAAATTGATTTAACGCGCAGTCGAGGTGCTGTTGTTCATCAAACATTCATGAACCAATCACGTTCCCCATTTACAGACAACAGAGATACTGAGAACCGAGCAAAAGTGACTTCTTTCAAAATTATCTAAGGTATCAAAGACTTAAATGTGGACCATATAATTCAATTTTGTTGGCAGATAAAGAATGAAGTTCAACGTTCTGGATAATATTACTTCACTAGATAACACTAAGTTCCAGAACAACTATATTTGACTATTTTATTGTCAGCTTCTCCTGTAGAGACAAGGCTTTTAATACTACGGCAGTTTTGGTATATTGTTATAAAATCACATTGGCTACATGCAGTGTAAGTGATAAGAGACTATTAAACAGAAAGGGTGGCGAGATGTGCAAAAACGTACTCCATGAAAACTTAGACTGTAATGATGCAATTATATTTCTATCATACGCAATAGTTAGGACAAATGACAAAACGGAAAATAGAAAGCCTACTTTACAGAAAGTGGTAATGAGCCTTATTTCCCTAGTTGTTTCTACAAATGGAATATTTGTGGAGACATTGCAGACTAATTATTGCAGGAGAGAAATAGAAAATACGCTCTACATGTAGTGCCTCTTTCGAAATAAAGAGTAAGATTGTCAAAACAATGCTTACCTGTATTTTCCTTTGCAAGTTGACACCCTGTTATTACACAATACTGGTTAGCATCATTGTCACTCATTTACGATTTACATTCTGGATGAATGTGATAGCCAGCGTAATAATCAAACCAAATTTCTGTAATCTTTAGGTATGCATGCCGTGAAAAACATCTGAATAGTGGATTCATAGCAACGAAGAAAACCGCTCTGTTTCGATATCTCAACAATATTCTCACGATTGAATACCAGTCGGTTATCATGATTGCACGATGCCAGCTATTGAAATATTATATTGAAATATTGGCAACTATTATCTATTAATCGTTTACCTCAGTGGACTCATTATACCACGATGCCTGAGATTTCTCCTCTGAAACAGATTGAGTCGCCCTCCTACGGACGACGAAGAGGTGACAGCCCGAGGGCTGCGGCCCAAGAGGGCAAACTCCTCCCGTAAAGATGAGCTGGATGATGAGGAAGAGAACCTGTGTTCCCTCATACTGGAGCTGGCAATAATCCGTGACGCTTCATATCGCGACGCGGCGAACAACTTGGGAGATCCTGGACAATGGATGTTTGACATGTTGATTCTGCGAATGCTACTCAGTGGATTGTACGAGTCCTCGGGAGCGGAGCCTGTGCTATCCCCAAATACGCTGTCATTATCAGGCGAATCAACATCTTTATCCATTCTGCTCTTAGTTTCGTCCAGTTGTTTATTGTGTTGGATAGGATCACCCGCAGACATAGTTCTGTGCCTGAACTTTGGATGTTTTCTGCGCTCTTTTCTCTCATAAAAACGCATTGAGAGACTGTCGTACACAAGAAGTAAATTTGTATATTACTCTTTATTGGCATCAACTCATTTCCGTGCAGATAATAACTGCAGACTGTAGGTACCAGAATGTGTTATACCTGGAGGGAACAACCTAAACAATCATCTAGCCACATATTATATGCTCAATAATAGGTAGACCCATCCGATTTATTGAAGTCCTGGGAAATCTGAAGATACAAAAGGCACTATACTCTAATGTATCAAATATGCCACATTAAGTTCCCGGAGAAAGATGGAGCGAAACGTATCCTCCAGCACATAGCAGTCTACTGATGAGCTTAAGAGCTGTCTACTCCAAGCCTCACTATGTCTGCTTCCTGTAGCACTAATGCTAGCGGCCATCCAACATCACATTCCATAATTAGCAGTCATTTGTATTTTTTATTTCATAGTTCATCAATGCTTCAGCGGATAAAGTCCCGTTAGGATTGCATGATGGTATTAATGACTTGTCTGACTACCTGCCAACGAATAACGTGTTTCAGCGATGCGTTCTAAATTACTTCATGCCAAGGTAATAAATTGCAGGATTGCATTTGATAAATTCCAGTAGATCATGCCGTAGCGTTGAAATCGTTTGGAAAGAGACGAATCCTGTAAACAGATGAAATCTTACATCTATATGTGACGCAAAAGACACTCTTGGTTGATATTCGCTGATGTCCTTCCTCTTGTTAACAATGAACAATAAAAGACTACTAGTAGATAATTATTAACACCTAACTTTGCTGCCGTCAAACATTGTAGTGACTTGATAATCACTTGAATATTTCCTGTCCCGGACAACTCACGAAAGATCCGTTCATGTGCACTGCCTGACGTCTTAATTATCAAATAATATCAATTAATTTAAGTCTTAATCAAATGTACGTTACAGACGTATTGATATTTCCGTGAAGCTATACACTGGCCTGACTCGTTCAATGTGTCAGCTATTTATTGATCACTATTGGTTGCGCTCAAATTCACTACCTTCTTGTGAATATGTATAGTTGATAATTGATCACGTCCTCTGCAACATAATATCATTGCTGAACCAACAATACCGAAGACGATAGCCTTAGTTAAGGTAACGTGGTATATACAGAGCTCTCGTATCAGCCATCGATCTTCTATAACAGTGCTCTTATTTTTACAAGGCTCAGTCAGGCCTTCCACATAAGGGCCGAAGCAAACCGTTCCATATGGTAATGCCCCAAGCAATAATTCACTTTCACTAGAATCACACTAGAGCCTAGCTACCAGCTTCCGTATTGCTTATAATAAGAAAGGTCACCTCTCTAGATCAGTCTTCAATTGCAGGAGGTGTAGGTACACCGCGGGAGAGAGATGTCCTTCTCCTTGATTAAGACTGTGAAATGAATAGCAACTTTCAAGTGTATAGCTGCTGTGCGGATAGCAAAACACGCATTGTATCTGATTGTCAACATCTTGTAAATGTCAAACAGCTGATCAACTATTCCTTTATACGGGAGAAGCTGTCCTTTCAACCTAGTATCCAACAAGCTTCATTTCTTTCGGCTTAGCCCATTCTCACATAGCCAGGGTGGTCCTGCTCTGGTCTTATTATACTTTTCGAGACGGACACCTGGTTATTCAAATGAAATTCGTAGGTAGCTCCTTCATAACAAAGTTAGTCAGGTAGATGTCGTTCTCCCATACATTGCTTAGAGCAAGAGGCAATCCTGTCGGTCCAATTAAACATGTTACACGTAACATTGATTACTCTGCTGCAGAACAACAAGTATTCGGGTTCCACTAACTAGTCTGTGTTGTGGGTGGAGCAAATGAATTTTTTGATCAGCAAACGAGCTTATGTCCCGTAAATTATCCAGCAGGTATCAAACTGCAATCCAGGAATAGATTTATTAAGCGGCACTATTTTCAATTAGATTGAATTTACGTTTTAATGACGTACTATTGCGCTCCTAGATTTCCTGTGTTATTTGTTTGTCGTACACAAGATCCTTGTGTAGTGTAATACTGGCTTGGTAGGATTAATACATATTGTCGAAACAACTTGAAGATTTATCAACAGAGATTACAATTACAGACAGGCTTTTATCTCCTGTGTTCACCAAATAAGGCGTTACTCACAGCAATTCGCAGTTATCACGTGGAAAATTATTTCGACGAGCCCATGTATTATTCAGCATAATGATTCTAATAATGACAGGTATTTATCTCTGACTATAACGCTTCTGGTTACATTATGATTCATAGAGGCATTATGTCTCACGCAGATCTGTATGCGATAACGCAGGATTGATACAGCTCTTGTATACAGAACTAGGGTCGAATTACTCAAACTATTCTGGAAATATACGGATAATAACGCTGCACAGCCGCTGCAGGTGCCTGCAAAATTAATGGGAAATCTTCTTACGTAAATGTCAATGAGAACTGATGACAATCTGGATAATTATGCGTTATATTTATGTAATGAGAATGTACAAACTATTAAATTTCAGGAAAAGATGGCTTCAGTAATACATCGATACTTTGCGTGTGGTTATTAGCTTCATTTTCCATGTTTAATTGTCTATCAGTTTCAGTTCTACAAGAAGTTTATCTCACGCAATTCTGCGCACTTTCTTTTCAAGCGTTAAGCGTAAAATGCTGTACAATTTGATATTTCACAAAACAGATTCAGGTATGTGTTCAGGTCAGCCGACTGCTTTTTCAACTCGTTTAGGCCTAATATGGAGACACCGCGAGAATTCAAATGACCAACATTCACCAAAATGTTCAACAAGTAAAATTGTGTATGTTATCTTGTCACTTTTGACCAGCTCACCAAACGTCACAACTAAACCATTTGTCGTATGTTTCAGATGATTTAACGAATCGAAAGGAGAATAGCCGTAGAATTTGTTTCAGAGCCCATGCACATTACTGCCATCTTGGGCCACGGTGTTTTACAGCTTCGACCATAATGTCTACACAACTTCATGTGTCTGAAAGCTAACCAGATTGTCTGGTGCTATCGATGAAAGCTGAATTCGCAATGATTTGCAAGGATAGTCGGCCCTGTTCCTTGATAGATTATTAAATATTGCAAGTGTTTTTTCATTTTCGTATTGTGTGCTCATTTTACACGTCCTCTCGCTATAACAGTGAAACCAAAGTAAATCACGGTTTATTGGTTTTGTGAGAAAAATCAGAAATAAAAACGCTTACGCTAAAAGACCATTGAGACCCTGGAGCTCAAGTTGCATGTAAGTATGACGCACGCTCAAGATGTATCAATTTACACAATCAACTGACGAAAGTACCAATAAGAAACGTATCGTAATAACACCACAAGACAACACAACAGGGAAATTAATAATTATGGGGGTTTCATCAATTTTTAGCGAGATACAAAGTGAAAAGAAAACAACTTGTTGTTTAAAACCCGAAGCAAAACAATCTTTTGGCAACATTCGAAGTTCGAATTGGAATTTCGAACAATATCGCATCTGTAACTTTCAAGTATTTCAAATACATTTCAACCATAATTAATTGAGAATAAAGAAATTGCAATGACGTTTGTTTTGACTAAATGGATCAGAATTACTCACAGTAATGTTGATTTATTACTCCTTTTATTGTTGTTTTTCCTTTTGTGTCGAAAGCACCAGCAGCATGTATTCAGTGCGATTATAATCCAGCCTGACATCGCTCCGATATTTCCATCAAAGTCATTCACAACATTAGCACTTAAAATTTCATCTAATTATCTATACAAAATGTGCATCAAAATAAATCGTAAAAACCACAATTTTTTGTATGCTTCCAAATTTCTTATACTATATATGTGTACAGTCCGTTAAGTGTTCTATCTGCAATTTAGTTCTTTTATTATTTACATGCCCGGGGCACGCAATGAAGGTGACATTACTCTTACTGTGGATTATATCATGCTAAACACCATTAATTCGTGACTATGAATACTAATTTGATCCAGAAATGGCAGTTGAATTCCTTAAGATAAATGTCTAGTCTTTTGTTAGTTATGTGTAATTGCCAATTTGTATGAACGTGGAAATGAAATATGTTGTTTCTTATTAACGTTCAATAAAAAGGCATTTCAAGTTCGAACTGTCTATTAGGTTTTAGATCCTATTTAGAAAAATCTCGTTATAGTACTATGATACAAACACAAGATTTGAAAGTTTGGTTACTACAGTTGAATTTATTCAAGCAAAAATTGTATAGATCTATGTTTACTTGCACTTTTACGAATCAAACACCTGTTTTCAAAAGAGTGACTTTTCACCAAATGAAACAAGTGTCTAATTGGCGCAGTGCATTAACATGTTTTCTTACCAGAAGGTGAGCCAAATGGTTGCTGTACAGTAAACCAACAGATCGTGCTCTTTGAACTAGTTACGAGAAAGGCACAGTTCCCTTTATTCGTCATGTCAAAAGCAAATCAATAGAGCAAAATGATTTTTGTCTTTACGTTTGTAGGCTAGTAAGGTGGGTAGAATTCTTCCGACGGACTTCGCATAACTTTTACCGAGCGCATTACTGTAATGTGCTCTTTGCTGATGATAAAAAGCTATACTTTTGGATATTATCAGTGATATAATACCTATTCTTGTGAAACGAAATTAGCTGGATAAAGCCTTTGTGTAAAACAACACGTTTTTAACTATGTAGTTCAACCTAAGATTCCTGGACACATGTATACACTAGCATCAATCTACGTCATGTTCACCGTAATTACCGTTACATTGTGCTTTCGTGCTTTCTTCATGCATTTTTAATAGGATTCCCATATCATCTCTTCCAAATTTACAGCAAATTTGCTTATCTTTTGATCTTCATACTATTAAGCTTTCATTTATATTCAGATATAATTTGTTGATGGACTGTGTAATGTTCCAGCGAAATGTATTTGCGGTAATGAAGACAGGAAAATAGAATATTTCCTTCTTGTGATTTTCATAAGATTTCCCATAAACCTAATAATAAAGACGAATTGACTAAAAGAGAAACATGTTGATACAAAAACCAGCCTTTTAACAATGACAAATCTATTTGTACAAATAAGCCAAGTAACATGCAAACCCACGATAACCAGTGTGAGTATTAAATGGGCAATATACATCGTATCAATTGATTTAATTAAGGTCTCCAACATACAATATTCTCCAGAAGGTCAAGATGGAGAAGAAGTGGATGTTTGTTTCGTGTAACGAAGCTGTAGCCCACATTAAGGTGCAAGAATGTGAATGCAGGTCACACAAAGGCCACTTGTTGGACATAATCTGCCGCAAACACTACACGTACATAGACAGCATTGAGGTCAATTCTTTTCACGTTGATAGAACGGTTTCCAAGACATTAGTTTGGGCAGTCAATGGCAAAACTTCCTGTGTTCAAACTCTTTACTAATATTGATTAATTGGCATTTTGTACTGAAGTAGAATTTTTTCGGCACTTCTACTCATGTATCTGTACCTAACATAGGTAAGATGGACTTTGATACATAATTATAGACCCTTACCAGTAACCTAAGCGGGACATGAAACCATGCATGGTGGGTCATGTTCTTTACATGTGAATTCCTTGTTTAACACCGAGAACATCATTGTAATATCAGTTGTTCTAGTTAGATTGATACATAATATCGAGTATATTTATTTAAATTTCTGTAAAAAAGACACCCAAGAAGGCATTTTACAGGAAATCTGGACATATATGTACACGCAGCTATCAATGAATTTTCGACTTGACAAACAAATGCCTTGTTATAGATATCATGCAATGTGTACCAGCTGTATGCGTAAGAAATTCATTCTGAACAATAAAGTAGTTACAATCAACGGGGTATTGTGACAATTTAATGAAATGCTCACAATTCTGCACCGGAAATCCCAAAGGAATTAATTAATATAAAACTGCACATTCTCAAACCAAAGAATTCCTTGCGACTTTCAAAGAGAAAATTTAATATTTTCTTGTCTCCACTGAAGTGGTAAAATTAATCAAAACATCAGCTTATCTGGCGTCAGTAATTAGCGGATTTAAAAACTGAGGAAATGTGAGTGACAAATAAGACGTTTTCCATTATTCACTCCTTGGAACTTTATATTTTGACTTAATAACAATCGAATGGAGCTCATGCGATCTACAACTTGATTAGTATAGGATGTATTGTGATGTAAGTACTCACGGTCGTGGTCTTCTGTATCTCCTTCTGACTATTGCCACCGCCCCAGGAAGACGACAAATAAAGTTGATCACGTCCTGAGTGGGGTATAGGTATGTGAGCTGATTCCTTCTTCTTACAGACAGACGGAGAAAGAGACCATGTTGTCATTTCTAGACACAACATCCACCTTGTGATAGTCCACTCAATTACAGGTCACAAAATTTCAGAATCCATACATATCTCTTTTTAATGTTTTCCTTATAATTTATTTCATCCTTATTCATTTCACTCTGATGGACTGCTAGCCAAGAAATGCAGTGTAGTCTTGTACCCATCGGGTATATTTAGTATGTGAACAGCTTGGTAAATTCCTCAGTTTGTCAAGTGGAAGTATCCAAGTTCAAGTATCTATCGACGACTGTATAATACGAGAAGACTTTATCTTATTTGCTTGTATTCACGTAGTTTCATATATCCATTGTGTTCTAGTGAAATAATCGTCAATACTTCATTTGAATGAATGAAACACGAAAACAGCTGCACCTGACGTTTCTAATTCTAACGATCTATTTTTAAAATCAATAACAACACTGAAAAATCATCGTTCATCGTTACATTTGAAGCAAAGCATTCTTAGCAGCTCAAATCTGTGTAACGCTGTAATTTTCAATACCGACTATGTGTATGCAGTGTTATCCAATACATTAGTACAATGCTATGCTATATCATCAAAACCAGACTTCATATTTCTACTACGGGATAGAAGTGTGTCGCTGATGACGCAAACGATCATGTGAATAGCCTTCTAATAACTGCAATGTCTGATGCAGGTAAATATGGGTTAGTGTATACATGGAATGCAATCCGTGTACACTTCGATTCAACGCAGCACAGCTAATGAATAGTATTTTATTTACCTCATCATTCATTTGCGATAACAAGCCGTCTGTTTTAGAAACTTGTCATGACCTGACATACGGCTGGCTGATCCATTATCTTTTTCAGAATACGAGTCGGTCTAATTGATCAGGTAATTACAAAAAAATTCTGACGCAAAGATGTAGATCGCGAGTGATGCATGTGGCTAAAAACACAGAGATTCAAATGGGACTTCAGAAATGAGAAAAAGAAAAGACAAGCTTCAAAAGACAAGGTAACAAATGAAGAGAGCTTTAGTGAGTCGTCAATACTGACACCATTTCTCCCCAGATCACACCTGACCAAGATTTCCCGAAGTAAAGCCCTATAAGTCTCTGTTTCTCATTAGTTGTACGTTATCGTCCCAATCAGTTACTACCTATTTGTTTTAGGATAGAAACTGTTGAAAGAAGTAACAATGATTTTATTGAATTTCTGTCAAGAAACTTTAGGGAGCCTCTTTGGTTACAGATTCTGGGTTGAAATATGCTAAATGCTGAGTAACATCAGAAAACGTGTAAATCGTGAAGCTTTGTAAAAAACAAACAAATAACACTTTAAATGTGAACCACTGTATGCTTTGAAGAATACGCGGACAACTGTCAAAAGATTTACAAATCTTCAGTGTGAACTGAAACCTTGAAATTCAAATTATGGGAAGGTTTACGATGGATGGCGCATGAATACGTATGAAACGTGTGTTTGAAGTAAGGACAAATATATCTCTGATGGTATTGACGGAAATTGACCTTAAATGTGTAAATATTTAATATTTTAGAATTTACGCTTTATCATCAAGGAAGGAAGGAAGGAAATACAATATGGAAGTTCAATATTTTATTTCCTTACATTTACACTTTCTGATGTGACTACGTCAATCAATGAGATGATGGGTTTGTGACTGAATCAGTAGGACTGGTGATTGTGACTGGTTTATTATTCGGTAAAATTATGAAATAGAAACATTTAGTGAAGTACTTTTTGCCATTCGAGGACTTGATGAATGCCTTACATGAACACTAACTGTGATAGGACTCGACACATTTCTTGACAAAAGGTTCAGGTGAATTTCTATTGAAGTTGGATTTCAGCTTAACGTGTGAATTGAATATGTGCATAGAAGGTATAATGAATCTGCAACTGGGTTTTCAATCTTATCTTAATTACAACTGTGTCTTTAAATTCCTTATTTTCTCCATAAAGTATTATTTTGTTGATAAACACTAACTACAACTCTTTAAAAGTTGTCATGAGGATTCAAGAGTTTAAAGTGCTGCACCGTCACTACTCTTTGTGTTTCCAGCATCGCCGAAGTAATAAAGTCCGCTCAATGTTCGTTTAGAATGAAAAGTTGCCATTTATTAATATTTTTTATTTTATTCAAAACTCTTTTATTAACAATGCAATAAAGTCGTGCGCAAGCAACGCAGATTGCAAATACATCTCGGGAAGTTGCCTGGGAATACTTAACATAGAAGGGTTTTGTAAAGTACACTCTACGTGGGTTTGGCTTTTTATACAAAGCTGTGAGTGCCTGCAAAAATCTACATGTATCTTACAAACTGCTTATCTCGTAGATACTAAGGATGAAGCCACAGTAAAACAGGAAGAATGTTTCATTTGATGTAAAGAGATGATAATCAATGTCAACATTACATTAACATTTAATTTAAATCCAGGTACTTAGCACGAATACGTTTACAAAATACAGCGACATGAAAGGTAATTTTCTTTACATGTACAAATAAAATAAAGTGATTGAGATCTACTTTGCTTTTTGGCCAGGTACCAACGAAAGAGCAACAGCAAAATTAACGTTAATAGTCCAAATAGGTCAACATGCCGGTTAGAGGTAATTAAAGAGCCTAATTTGTAAGGCACTTCTAACCACACGGGGTTTGTGTGTTGGAAGCTGAGTTAGTGACGTGGAGTTTAACCTTGAGTTCTTCTGTTGGATCAGATAAACACGAAATCTCGTTTCGTCTTTCTAACATTAACATTGTAAACCCCGCCTCACACGAAAGTTCAATAGGGTGTACTACATCTACTACATCTAGCTAAATTTGTGTGCAGAACTTTTACTTTACCAGGTTCCTTTTAGGGCCATTTTGGATGAAGTTTCTTCAAGGATGTATTTAAAAATTTAAAAGGCTAAAGATATAAGTAAATGCAGTCGTCAGATCTAACTCTTGTTACAAAAGGAATGACTTACCACACCCGACTGCTACGTTAACTTCAAAAAAGATACATACCTGAAAATATAATAAAATAAAAATTAAGCTAAAACTTCTAGTTAATTTTACTTTATTTTTATATGTCAGTGTGCATGTGTATCTGTTGTACAAAATTCGTTTCTGGAATTCGTAGAATAATAGTGCTAAACAAAGATAGGTAACAACGCATCTCCAATTACGAGACATCTGACTGAACAGAATTAGACAGAGCCTACAACAATTCTATCGGCTAAATTGTCAGGTGAGTCTGCATGATGACGGATACTTCAGCTAGTCAGTGAAATACAACGTAAAAGCCTTAAAAAGGACATGAACCTTCGTGAAACTAATTTTCTTTAAGTTTTTTCTGTGGACAAAATAGTTCTTTATATATTTACAAATATAAATAAGTGACCGTAATTGCACCCACGCCATAAATGTCATACATATTTATCAAGGGGTTAGAACTTTTAGAAGATTCCGCATTAAATGCGTCATTTCGGAAGTTCTCACATCAAATCCACTTGACGCATGAGAAAGGTAAAACAAAGATACTTCCAGGGACATGTTGGTTTCATCCTACTAAACAGCCAAATTCAAGACAGCTGTAGTGCTATTGTAATCCCCTAAAACCAATCTAGTCTCATTGATTCACCCGTATCATATATCACACAAATGCAATTTGAAGAAACTTCCAAAATCAGGAACAGTAGTGCTCTTGATACAAACCAGGCACCACTCATCAGTGCTCTGGTTGAAAAGTGTAATGAGGTAATTTAGGAAAGAATACCTCGCCAAACAGATTATTTTAATTGCTACAACACAATAAACTTGATTACGCTTTGGCTCAATAAGTTAAACTTGTGATGGGTGTTGTGTTAATACACAATATCCAGTAGCATTCCATGCATGTGTTTATAAGTACTGTTACCAAATAGACTTTTCCTTGCGAACGATGTGTACAATACTATTTGCATGCAGGGAAATATCGTGCACGAATTTCCCATTCGACCTGGAGTTAGGGACTGAAATCAAATAATTCAATCGAAAACTTTCCTCTCTTTGAAACATGAATAATAAATTAATATTCATCAGATTAATCAACTGTTTTACTTTTGAATTTAAACTTCTGGTAACAGCATCAATCAAAATAACCCGACACAGTGCACACTAACAATTTGTCATCTGTCTACAGCTTTCTACGAATCTCCAAACCTTCTAATCTGATCACTCATAAATCTTTCCGGGCCTGTAAAATTCATGCCACCGCATTTCTCGTCCTGTCAGTGTAGTGATTTAGAATGCAAGAGATAAAGGAGATTGCTTCTCCCTTTATACAGTCAACATGGCTGATTAAAGTAGATACCAAGATGGAGAAACAACTTATTTAGAAAAAACATGGTACACCATATCACAAGAGGGTTTTAACTTTCAATGTTAACTTTAGGAAGAAGATTGATATATAGCGTATTACATAGAGTAAAACCTGTCATCAACGACCCCCGAATTCTGCGACCAACTCTACTTTACGACAAGTACAATTGGACACAAAGTTCAAATTTATACCATTACCATTTTCCTCACTTCAATTCCACATAAAGAATGATAACAAGCGCACACAATCCGGCAAACTTTCTCTGCATAAATCCCCTCACTGAAGTAAATCCCATTTCAAACCTGGTATACAATATTTTCAGGTTTACTAACTTTAAAATGACACCCGAGGGTCAGTTCTCTTTCTGGTAAATGACTCTTGTCACGTCACAGCGAAAGTCTCTTAAGCTTATCTTTTCGAAATAATTGAAGTGACAAACATCACAGCTGAAGAAAAAAAGTTTCAAATCTTCAAAGGCACATTCACGTTTTGAACTTCACCTAGCAAACCTCTGGAAGTAGAACATCAGTGGTAAAATAGTAATTCCACATGTTACACATGTCATGTTTCTAGTCCTAATGTGTAAAAGGTACATAACATGCATGGAATCCAGAAGCTGTTCTACATACTTTTTTCACATTAGGACTAGAAACATATGTAGCTGGAATTACATAGATTTGAAGTTCAAAATGTGAATGTGCCTTTGAAGATTTGGAACTTTTTATCTGCAGCTGTGGTGTTTGTCACTCGATAAAAAGTGAAAAGATAAGGTTTACTTACTCTGACTATATATGAGGTAAAGCTGCAATTTTTCGTAATGGAAATGTCTGAAAAATATCAACTCCAGACGAAATCACAGCAGCCATTTCTCTCCAGTCAGTGATGGTTAAGTAGCCATGACTGATTCAGAGCGACTAGAAAAGAAACTTTTAAATCATTTTGTCGGACTAAGGCTCTAATATTGCAAAAGGATACTCAATGCTCAACAACAGTAAAAGATCAATGGATAAAAAACCTTACACTAACGTAAATGTACTGTACATTTATTCACAGCATATTTGTAGATGCAGGATAATAATAATGGATGCATCCATTTGTTTCAATCGATGTGTTACCCGCGGTAAGTTAGGGTAAGTACTCAGCATTCGTGCCCTGATCTTACTGCGGAGGATTAAACATAATTACCACCGATATCCCTAAAATGAAACTCAATTGTAGTTATTTATAACAACGCACACATTTCAACAAGAAA
>JBCAUI010021121.1:0-21781 GCA_038406195.1 Haplosyllis anthogorgicola | reverse complement strand
TTATTTCTATAATAGCTGAAGCCTACGCATTTATTACTATTTGTACAATACGACCCTTTGTTCAAATTCTCACATTCCAAACAAAAAGAGGTTCTAAAACATCATTGTTAGTAAACTCTTAAAATAAAAATTCTTTGGTACAAAAAACTTGGCAGCTCTACCCTACATCACAGCAAACGGAAATGGTGCAGTGCGTCTAAAAATACTACGTGCTGGTGTATCTGTGTGGGCGTTTTCCTACTTACTACTGTGCTGTGACAGGAGTTTGTGAACCCTTAGTAAGGCCGCGTCGTTTATTAGTGCTGTATTACTCTGTGCGGAGTATTGCGCTATGGCTTCGTCTAACGGCTTATCCAAAGCAGTCTTGATGTAAGCTGGCGTAAAAATATCATTTAACTTAATTCTGACATGCACAATGTATTTTGACATGGCTGCAATGGAACTCTTGGAAATATAATGAGATTTTCCATGCACATGTTCTAGTAAATGTACAAGTGTCCAAGAGTGGAACACATCATCTACCGAACTGAATTACATTGGGTGGTGGTAGAGAGAAGAGAAAGAAGTAGACGATGACGGCAATAAATGATGGTAGGCTAAAGGGTTGTGAATGGTGGGTGGCATGATTGAGGCAAAAAGGATGGAAGGATGGGCTATTGGTGGGGGTGGGGTGGGGGATTTATAAAAGTGAATTCCACAGTTATACGACCATTAGATTTAGTAAAGTGCGGGTTTAAAACTGTGCCAAAAATTGTCACTGGAGCTCTGCTTGCGTTGTAGATGAACAATGAGTTGGCAACAGTAAATGCATGGCTCATTCGCCGTGCATTCTTAAATGGATGAGTAAAAAGTTTAATCTCTGAATTGAAAACCTAGTTCGTATTATAAACTAGACTATGGCGGCAATCGAAATTGAAAGAAATGTCATAAAAATTGTCATTATTGTGATGTGCGAAAACACATTGCAAATGCATTTAATTACATTGTTAAGAAGCGGCTTTTCCCGAATACACGGCGAATCAGATATTTCCGAGTTATGTTTTTCGTGTGTGAACTATATTTGTGTTTGATTTAATTTAGCTATATTTGATTTGATTTGATTTGATTCTACAGTGAGATGAAGAGACTGCTTTCAAATGTCTTACCCCAACCGAGGCCTAATATGAGATACTCTCCTTTATAATACAACAATATCAACATTTATGAATAAAGTTAAGTGCCTACTTACACAGACATAAAAACAATAAAAAAATGAGTTTAAAAGGAAAGACACCAAAAAATAAATTACAACATTTTGGTACATCAATGTCGTGCGTGTAATCTGAATAAAGTGTTGTATCGTACTCTGTGTATTTGTGATACAGCTTTTGCATAATGGCTAAGTGCAATGATTTTTACACAATATTGAATACATGTGGAGACTATTCTAAACACACGTCATTTGTACCTCTCGCACTTGGCCTTGAACTCATAGGAATTCTCATGGGTCGTTCAGTAATGCGCTTGAAGGCTTAAAAGTATTCATTACATGGATGTAAAACATGGCAGTTCTTACAAATAGTTTACTGTGTAACACAGCTTGAACATTAAATACGAAAGACCTTAAGCTACGAAGACGTTGGGCACAATTTTATAATTATCTTAGCTTACTCATTCTGCGATACACATTACAGATGCTAATAAGAGCGTCTTACATGTACATGCAAAATAGAACGAACTGAATATTAAAAACAAACAAACAAAAATACTCAACATTTTGAGATGTTCCCGAAATTTTAAATGTCTCAGTGAACACCTACCTTCAAGTGGAGTGGGAGCCCTGGGGAATAGAGTGTGACTCAAAGACTCTGATGACGGCATGTTGTCATACACCTTGTTTAGCCGTGTAAAAACATACTGGTCATCTCCTAATAGTGTCTGAAAATAAACGGTTGTACTGAACGTAATGGGCCTGAAGTACATAGGTATCCACAAATGAAATTTCCCTTAACACACCAACAACATTTGAGTTAGACATTACCAGACATTAAGGTACGGTTAAAGAGATTTTATACTACACTGATTATTGGGCATAAAATATTGCACCACATAAATTGCTATGATCATATGAGATTGTGTGAATTATCGCTATCGAATGCAAAACCACAGTAGTGTAGATGTCGTTCGTCAACTTACCTCGACAGATTGATGGATGTTACATGCCTCGGGTACCTCTAGGTAATGACTGGAGATGTTGTCAAATGCTTGCAGCATGCTGCTTAACTTTAAGTACTGATTGAACATTACTGCTGGCAGCTTAAACTTCACTGGTAGAGAAACACAATTACGTACTTTTAGGTATTTGATAAATTCGAAGTGAATTTACATGAAATATACATGAAACAAAACATATCGTATCGTATTGAAATATTGCTGGAATGTTGTAAAGTACCTTTGTCAGATGCTTACAATGTATAGAATCACAAAGAATTTCACATTTCCTATTTACAACTTGATTACACTTGTACGATGACTTTACAATTACAACTTACATTTTGGCATTTCAAATTCCTTCTTTGTAGCATTAGTTGAAATCCAGTAGTCAACCATAGCATTCAGAGCCTGTTGATCCATTGGGTCTGTTACGTAGTTACCAAAGATAATCTGAAAAAAAAAATTAATACAACTTATAGATTACAATGTGCTCAACCAGGAAAATAAAATTGGAATTCAACTTTGTCACAACATTGTAAAGTTTTATGCACACAGATGATACTGACCTCACTTAACATAAACCTGAGTCCCGACCACGATGGGTTTCTAGCTTGTACCGTTTTATCAGGCATTGTAAGAGTTAAATTATCATTGAATTCACTCACTGCAAGGCTCAGTACCTCCTACAACAAAGAAAAATAGTTCACACATGTATTTGACTAGCAAAGTTTTTTTCACTTGATATTTAAGAAAGAAACACAACCATGATCATGTACAAAGATACACACAAACTCAATTTACCTTTCCATAATAACTTAACCGTGCACAATAGAACACAGTACTAAAAATCTGCATAATATACACTTAATACACATATCACTTACCACCAAAGAATGTGCTTTCCGAAAATATGTTACCAGCAGAGAAAGTCAATTAAACATAAAAAGTATTAATCAGTTACTCACAAAAAGCTCAGTAAATCTGATGTTGAAAAAGTCTTCTGGTTTATTCCATCCACCTCTACCGAACCTTGCCTTGAGGCGCACAGCACCATGAAGGTAACACAGGTTATGTAAGAGTGGCGCCCATTCCGGACGAGATGACATTTTCAATATATCAGTCTCAAAGTAACTGAACTGGTTAAAGCATCGAGTAAGTGTGTCCTTGATTGTCTGGGAGAAAAAAATAAGCAGTTTTTCACACATAGTATTTTTGTACATAACATCTCAATGCTAGAAATATCAGGAAGACTACAAACTTGCGAGAAGATTTTCGTCAAATGTTGCTGCCTCACGTAAAAGAACTAGCCTTAGGTGCAGACTTTCTTCGAAGAAGTCAATTGAGGACAACAATGATACTTTTCTTACCCTTGGGGTATCAATCATGAGTTTAACACAGGTATGCAGTATACTTGTCGGTAGCATCGGACTACATTCACTAGTGATAACCATCCGGAAGTTGGAATCGACATTCTCTGCTTCCTTCAACATCATCTCGAGAGAACTGATCAGATTGATGTTATTGTGAGCGTTCAGTATAAACACCCAGCTTCCCTGCAAGGAACAGGTAAAAACAAATTAAAGCTAACAAACTTGGTATGAGAAGTGTTACAAATACAGGGCATATCGAGACCTACTAAATGAAAAATATACATTACTCAATTCCAAATACAATTGACGATTAACTACACATGTACAGAGAAACCTGTATTTTACAAGCCCTCAATTTGAGGTTACCTGCCATTTATGACCGCGATATAATAAAACAAACTTTTTCACAATTTAAGACAACCTGTTGTCAAGGATCATTGACTGTAATCTCACATGGCGGGTTTAATTCGTTTACTGTTATGAAATATTTAATCTTAATCGAACGTTATCTAAATCTGGACGGATTGCATCAGCTTTACCTCGCTCATAGCTTCCTGTATAGTTTTACGAGCTAGCCTGTCTTCACCTGCACCACTGCCACTCAACACTACTTGTTTATGGCTTTGCTGTTTTTTGCGTGCCAGTTCGTACAAGACTTTCTCTGCCGCATCCTTCTCCGTGGTGTACATGATTAGCACTGGAGTAGTCGGACCAGTCTGTTTCATTAGTAACTGTTGATCGAGTGCTATGTCTCCAGAATACCTGTGAAAAGCAAATTGAATTAAAAAACAGATTCCGTTATAACAGGCTCATGTGCACAAAATGTACACGTAAACTCATCATAAAATACATGCGGAAAAAAATGTGGCTACATGGAAGGCATTTAAGCACTGTATTCATTGCCGCAACAATAAGACAACAAATATGTATTCAATAAACACGTAAAAGTGAACAACACTCTTATTTGAATGAATTAATGTCAGTGGATTGAAAACATACTTCCTGCCAAGCATGGAGTTTACAACAAACCTAATTAAAACAAAGGCAAATACTAAATGGAAGACGGATACAATCTGGTACTAAAGTTTACGATACACTTGACATCGTCGAAAAGAACTACATTTGCACTGGTACATCATGATCTACATGCTTCCTTGGGAGGTCATGCGCCTATATCGTATTAATGCATGCTTACTTTTTGCCCAGAACTGCGGAGATAAACACTGTCGCGGCCTGCATAAGACGGTCACCTCTCACAGCTCGCACGATCAGTAATCGCTGCACATCGTTGAAATGATCATCCATTTTGTCGGGTAGTGGTTGCAATTCAGGTTGATCACTTTCACATAGAGTACGCCACTGAGTCTCACGTCCATCTCTAGGCATACGGTCAAACATATCCTGCAACAACAGTACATTTGACTGTTAGGTACAACGAATTGAAGTGTACATAAAAACAACATAACTGTTTTCACATTCTTCATAATTCAAAACGTACAAGTTTGAACAATTTACCTGGAACCACTCATAGTGAATAGCAAGAATCTGTAGATTATTGAACTGATCATCTGTCATCCAATCAAATGATTTCTTTGCTGTGACGAACTTGCTATCAGGTGGTTGCGTGAATCCTGCAGCTGTCATGGTAACAGAGCCGAGGGCAGGTGAGATGAGGAACTCGCGCTCTCCTATACCCACGTGACCATTTGAGTCTTCAACCTACATGGAATGGAGTTTGAATATAAAGACATGTATTCTAATAGCTACAGAGTCCATCTACTTCCACATGTTATACCAGTTCATAAGTAAAATTAGAACTACACGAGATCTGATTGCATGTCTGGGAAATGATTAATCTCGTGTTTATTACTTCACCATTCCAAAAAACAACCTGACACTACATCCCCCTTTACATCGACCCCCTAACCTATTTACAGGATTTCTGATAAAATTTGTGCCCATTTGTGCATTTTATTCAGTGAGTTCAAGAACAGATGAACTTAATATGGATCTGTTTGAATGCTTTACAGAGAAAAAATAAGAAAATAGATTACCTCTAGAGCCAGAAGGAGTGCAAAGAGCTGTCTGTCTCGATCCTTGAGTGTTCGCACTACTGACACGTAAACAGTGTGCGTTAGTCTTTCAATCACTGCCTTTACCGAAGCTCTACAAATTAAATGTGCATAGTTTACGTTATTTAGCACATTCGTCTGTATGTCATGATGCAATTTTATATACTCTTTCTTCCTCCACAAATTTACTAACTTCATAGTTTACCTTTGTGATTAGTTTGTAAAAGTTTTTTTTATGGTAGCATGTGTCTTCAACATAACATTGCTATATTACTTCGCATATTCTTTCCTCACCTGTCTGAATGTACTATGGCCGCATCGTAAAAATCTAGGAACTGTGTAAACGATATCTGGTACATGGGATTCACAACCTTCATGTACAACGCACAGTCGTAGCATACAGCAGCTTGTTTTGCTATCATACGGAAACCTTCTCGAGCTCGGAGTATATTCTCATCAACACTGTCCACTCGACTTTGGCTGCAAGTGCATACAAATTAGTGTCAAATAATTGCATTGGTCGTGAACACATGTTTTCAATATAAAGAGTTTTACAATTAGTAGGAATTCTAAAATGAATGTGGGAGAACAGCTTGAAAAGACGATTTTACAAAGTGATCTTATTCAATTTACATGCACATACCTGTGTGCTACAGATATCGACCGGCCTCAGATGTGCTGCCCTAAATAAATGCATCACTACTAAACTGAAAATACAATTACCTTTCCTGTGCCTCATCATATTGTTTCTTGATTTCTGCAAGTTTCTTGGTTGTACTCAGATCGTTCAGAAGCCGTATGTCGGAAGACAAGCAGTCTATCATCTGCTGCTCTAACGTCGACAGCGATTTCATCAATACTATTCGTTCCTGTAATGAAAATGTCTATTTGCAAACTGGGGTCACGAGTGCAAACTTTACTTGCACAGCCACTAATCTTTGTCGCATTTGGAAGAACAAGTCCTTTACTCCCGTCAGTTGCAACCATGTGAAAACCATCCTGTCCATGTGTTCGTGTTCAGTTCAAAGTAACATTCACAGAAAACATGGCATGCTTAGTCTTTTGAAAATGTTTAATTAACAACGTGGAGAAAGAACTCACGATATAAATGGTAAATGCAAAACTCACTGTACTGAGTAATTAACTGATATTACCTGCAAAAGAGTTATTCTTTCATCATCCAGCCTTGCCTTCTCTGTTGCCATGAATCGATCCAGCAGTTCTTCCTCAACATCTTGCCTGATCTGATGAAAGTAGATGACGGATAGATGTGCTGAGAGCTCTGGTGGAATCTCATGTGGAAGACTTGTGGTGTGTAGGTACATCCTAAAGTGTGGCTGACACTCCACCTCATGATCTCCAATCTAAAATATTAAATTTACAATCATTAACTGATAATGGGAACACAAGCACGTAAACTTTGGGATCAACCTGATATTATTTGACTTTCACATCAGAAAACATACAGAAATGCCTTTAATCATATTTTTTACTTGGTTTTGCTACAAAGTTACCAAGAAAACCGTACAATGTTGTAAATATTATCTTAGCATCAGTAATCACATTTGTTAATATGTTTGTGATTCATTTGTAAAACCCACATGATGACTAATGATTGTGAAATATATCCAGAACTAGAATCTTCTAATATACAACTATTATGAAATCACCTGGAACTTTCTATGTGACTCCTCTTTACTATAAATGCTTTGTGAATCTTGTGAAGTATTGTATTATCATTCTTATTGACTAAGACTGAATAAAGCAAATCTCTAAAAGATTTTTACACATAATATTTTGGAATTTATTGTAATAATTCAATAAATATTGGGTATTAAAAGTTAAGATATAGCTTGGTTAATGCTTCCCGCCATATGGCGCCAACTAGTGACGCCTGGAAATGACGTGGTACATGCAGCACATGCGTGACACCACCCCTAAATCATATAAAATTGAGCGCGCACGAGCTGTGCCTCAGAAGAAATCTGCAACTGAGGGGTTCACAACTATGTTCTGATTGCCTCAGGTAAATAAAGTAATTCAATAATTCAGCATTAATGATTCAGTAGCTTAGTATCAATAATTGCACAAGTAAATCACATATCAGTAAAGTAGAATATATTTAGTAGCAAAACCATGATGGCAATATCGATTTCACATTAATTGGTAACTCTGCAGAATGACTGTCTACAATAACATTGCTAATTTCATATTATAGGGTTTTACTCCTGGATTGATGTTTTACTGCTATAGTTTCCAGTTGAGCTATTATCAATAAATCAGCATTCACATCTTCAAATCACTGTCTTGCTAGTCCTCTTTGTCCAGTGTGTTACAACAGATAAACATTTGTCGCGAAATACAAATACAGCACCAGAACAACGTCTAACATTATTTTTATTCTTATTTTTTATCTAACTATTTTAAAACAAGAAAGGTTAAGGCTACCTGGGATAAATTACATAACATGGGGGCTTGTCCGGGATACTCTGATGGAAGGAATGGCATGGCAGAAGAAAGGCAGTAAGAAGAAGATGAGAAAGAAGAGGCACCCAGCAGAAGAAGAGGGCACTTTGCAGTAGAGGTGGCAGTGAGAAGAAAAATCAGAAGAAGAGGGCAGTCAGCAGAAGAAGAGGGCAGACTACAGAAGATGGTGTAGTAAGCAGAAGATGATGCAGTTGGCCAAAGAAGAAGAAGAGTAAGCCATTAGAAAGACATTTAGAATAGAAACAATTATTGGCTTGTTAATTGGAATATTAGGATTATTTTAAAATATGGAATAATGTGTAATATCTCAATCTGGTTAGTGGTTTTTCATACATTAAATATGGTTATCCTTTTGTTCTGAAATATTATTAATGCTATATAAGCAAACATTCCATGAAGTTTTAAGCATTATGTATTTTTGCACATTTGATCTATGTATATAACAATGGCATCGATATGAAATAAACTCACATGAAGTTGAGTACATACATGTATAAATAAACTCACAGGAAGATGAGTATTACATGTAAAATACAAGAGACTGGGGTAGTCTCTAAGATATTTGTGCAGCTAATGTGCTTTTGAATTCATGGAAAACATGCTTAAATCTGGCTTAAATAAAGTTATTAGGAGAACAAATTGTACTCCCAAAATATAAAGGGTGAACTATATGCAATAGTATGAACCACATTTAACTTCAGTAGGATTTATGCCTAGAGTGTACATGTAGGCTTATCAAACTTGAAGTTGTCTTACTTTAACTAGTTGGACATTGATTTTTCTACCCTGATAATGAGATAATTGAGTTTACTGATAAAATTAACTGAAGTTAATTTTTTTTTCTGTAAAGGCATGTTGTATAATATATTTTAGCATCAGTAAACATTTTTAATGGAAAATACTTTTTATGTAATAACCATTTGTTACAACTCATGGTGAAAACCCAATTGATGACTAATGATTGTGAAAGTGAATGTGAATATGAATGTGTATGTGGATGGAAGGGAAGAAGAAATAAATAAACATGTAACAACTGAGAAGGTGTTTGTCTCCATGCCACACCATCAGAGCTTAAGGAGAACCTGGTAGAATTCACAACAACAAATAATTTGTAAAATGATCATTTACACACCTTACTACCAAGGTGACTTATGTATAAACCTGAGACAATCCTAAATAAAGTGTGAATATCATTTACCTGAATCTTGAATGGGTTTCTTCCGGGTGTAAAATTGGGACGTGACTGAATCACACATGTAAATCTTGGATCCTTCAGTAGTGCATCAACGTCTACATAAGTGATCAGTAGTGGTAACCCTTCTGCTAAGCAGGTATCAAACTGAGACTTCAAATCCTAAAAGAGCAAAGAGCCATCAATTTGCATGTGCAGATCATTAATCTTACATAAAATCTAACAATGAAAAGGTTATGTAACACCACACATTTAGGGTTTTTGTAATGACTATTTGTCAGAGTACACAAATCACAATTTTGCAGTGTCACTGAGGAATTATGGAATAAACATTTCTTATGCTCACAGAATACTTGACGGTTACAAGTCCTTTGTCACCAAGGAATGAGTTGACCCACGATGTAACCCGTGATGTTGACTCGCACAGTAATGGCCACGCTTGTATGTTATCTCCTTGCATTATGAATGATGCATTCTCCATCATCAGCGGGGTACGTGGCAAGCGCTTCTCTTCCATCTGACGCATTATTGTCTGAAAATGTTGATATCTGGGATCAAAGATTCTTCTATCTTGAACACTTGATTACAGTTTAATACAACTAGGTTCAATATTCTTTAGACCTAAATTATACGATTACGACTCAGACTGGGAGATGTCAGGCTAAGTTAGAAGCCTTCTTTTTAAATCAATAACCTTCAAACGTACATACAAACACACAAGCACAAATGTACACACTTATATACATGTTAGTTACTTACATTGACTTGCCCTTCATACACTCCAGGTTTCTATAGTAACAGCACATGTATTAGAAAGAAGCATAGTGAAAATGTACACAGGATTCAACTATAGCACAGCTTAAATCTTAATCACAATATACACGAATTATGCACTAAGTACACTAAGTGTTTAAGGCTAATAAATTATTGAGCAATAAAGATTAAGGATGACAAGGTAATCATAATCAGGAATGTTCATTTGTACATAGATAAGCAGGATTACAAGCAACTTTAAGATGTACATGTACACTACGTATGTTATAATCTGCGTTCGAGACTAAGTAAAGATTCTGTTCCACAAATATATCGGACAAGACGAAACAGTGTCCGAAGTACATAAGGACATACGATTGTCACTGTATTCAAGACTTACTTTGGAGTAAAGAAATTCGATGAGTTGAATTTCCCGAAAGAGTTGCTTTGCTGGTAAAGGTAATCCATGATGTTCCGCCGACTGCATGAAAAACTCACCAAGTCGTTTTCTATTAAATAAATACAAAAGGGCACTCTAGACTCACATTGGTATTTTAAGGAAACAGCCTGATACACAAACACTTGTGTTTCAACATAATGGTTGCGATAGGGACTGCAGTAAGAAATATCTGAAGCTTTAACATACCTTGTATCTGTATTTAATCCACCACAATATACAAGAAAGGCGGCAGCAGACATGCAATTTGCTATTAACATGTCGTTACTACTGTTCTCCTTCACATATACTCTCCACTGTTGCTCTTGCGGCCGCAAGCTACACGGAAAATGAAACAATTTTTTTGATTTGAGTACAAATATTGAACAAGAATCAAGCCAATTATACATTATCATTAGCATGGGAAAACGACATTAGATCATAATGCATGTGTGTGCCTGTGTGCATGCATTGTGTCTCTTAACCCACCTATCCATAATATCTGTAGCTGTTTTAAGTCTTTCCTTCATACTTTCCAGCTCCATGGCCAGAGAATGTTTGTCTACAACCGATGCATCAAACTGTTGCTGCAGTTCATCCACTTCATTCTGTATGCGCGGAAGATCGTCTTCATTTAACTCTTCCTCCTCTTGTCCAGCGGCTGCATCCTCTTTCTCCTCATCCGGCTGTAAAGTACATAAAATTATCGCTGATTTATTCTGCCCTGAAAATGTGGATCCTTAATTAATGTAGTCGCTTGTCAAACTATCAAACTATTTAAAGTAAATTCTGTGAAACAAAATTTCAAGTCGTGAACAAGTCGTCAATGTGTTTGTAAGCTAAAGGTCAACGTCTTTTTTACGGTATTTTAAACTAAAACAACTGTGCTGCCACATGATATAAATGTATATATAACTGCATTCAGGCCGTGATTATTTTTGCAAAATGTGCCGTCATCAACAAAACAGAAAACATTGGCGGATCTAGGGGGGGCGCGGGAGGCACCCCCCCTCCTACGGGCCAAAATTTCTTCATTTTCATGCAGTTTTGGGGGATTTTTGCACTAAAATCGGGTAAAAATTGGGGCGCCCCAAGGTTGGCGCCCCCCCTACGAGAAATCTTGGATCCGCCACTGGAAGGCCATGTTCCGTGATCCACCACAATATTGATTCAATACAGTGCGTACAAGGTGAGATGTGCATAATGTATCTGAACCAAACAATCTCTATTCACGCAGTGGTTACAACAATTACATGTGGTGTCTGACTTTCTTCCACAAATATATTAAATCAAAACGTGCTTTACTTCACCATCTAGCACACACATTCACGTGACAGTTTGAACACAAACCTGATTTTCCCCGTTTACAACCTTGTTTAAATAAAAAATAATAATTTAATTACCGTAAAATCTTTTTTGTCACCACGTCAAGAAAATGTTTTGCATTAGTATTAACAATTAACATCAATATCTTATTTGCAGCTATACTAATTCTACTTCGAAGAAATCAATCATTCTAAGACGTAACAGTTCATGTAAAATAACTACATTCTACATTACAGGTAAGTTCTACTTAAAAGAAAATCAAGAAAATAAATTTGTAAACTAGTCCATACAAATTTTAAGACAGAGGATCAGGTAAAAGTAATGCAAGATACAGTAATTTTTACATTAAAAGATTTTTGCGCAAGATGAAAGAGTATGATACTACGATAAAGCGTAACATTTAAATCTTAACCTTTTCAATGATATCCGATAGGATTCCTTTAATCTTTGCAATAAATAAAGGGCACAGTTTATTGTTAGTACATACACAAAAGAAATTCTTCTGCCTTTTAGTTTTGTACTAAAATGTACTTTGTAAGTTCTTACTTTGAATTATTATGGTTCCCAGAATGAAAGACACCATACCCCAAGATTAAGTTTCCAGTAGATTACTATTTATTCACAATCTGAGTAATCAGATAAATTTCCGAGCATATTATTTTTGGAATAGACCATCGGCTAGTATGTTGTCTTACTTGGCTTTCCTTTTCTCTCTGCAGTCGTTCATTTTCTTCTATCTCTCTCTGTAGTTCATGTACTCTTTCCAATGAAGCCTTGAGAGGTCCGCACAAACGAGTGTACTCCACAATAGCTATCGTGTACTGAAAATACAAGACAAGTTGTTAACACATTTCAAAGCGTTTCTGTCATATATAATAACAAATGTTACTGTACTTCACAACTTACACTCTGGAAGGAGCTTCTGAAAGCATTGCTGCTCATGTTCACCGAGAAAATATGGCACCTATATCTGGCCCCATCTCAAAATTTCAAACTTTTGGTCTCATACACATTTGTCTTGGTGACATGGGAAACAATTTCATAGTAGGCAATAGGCGTGGCTTATTTTTGGAATTTCATGATACATTTACAGTAATACATTTATACCTGAACAAGTGTGGCTGCATCTTCACTCGAGTACTTAGCAGCAGCTATAGTTATACCCTTGGTGTTCTCTGGTGACGGGGATCTGCGTACCGCCTTGAACTGTGTTTCTGAAATTGTAATGGTCAAGGTCAGGGCCATTATAACACAATTTCATCAATATGTTCGAATTAATTACTAAGAATGGGTGACTCCCGTAATGAGTTAACAATCAAGTAGGTGGTACACAATATCAAATACGATATTCTAAATTAAATTGTTTTGACAATTGCAAAGTACCAGATCTGCAGTGTGAAAAAAAACTCAATCTGATAATCAAACTTAAAAAGATTTTTAAACAAAAATGATTGTCTGCAATTGTGACTGCTCAATGCCGAAATCTGTAGTGCCCGCAAGTTTAGTGATTTACTCAATATCGATTCTGTGAAACAAACTTGATAAATCAAAAGGTGACATGATCTGTTCCTTAAGCGGTGACTTGCTTTGTAAGCTTTGTAAAGTCAAAGCCAAGCAGTTTCACCTTCATCGAGGTCACATTCCTCAAGCAAATCGCCATCAAGTTCAATGTCAGGTACAGACTGAGTTATAAAAACTTCTGTCCAAAGAACAAGATTACCGATTTTAGTTATTTGACAAAGAGAAATACCGCGGGATCTGGTGTTCCAACCGAAGTCTCAGATAAATGATAACGAATTATTTTAGACAAAGTAAAAATTAACATATAATTTTTATACCTTCAGCATTTTCCAGAAGTGTGCCTTCACCTGTCACACCAAGTTGTCCTTTACTCTTGGCCAAGTATGATTCCACAGCTAAAAGAAGGAAAACACGAGTAATGTTAACTGGTCAAAGGTTCATGCTGCTAAGCTATGAATTCCATGTACAACAGACAGACAGACAAGTTTGTTTCCATGTACAACAGACAGACAAACATTGACACACACACGTGTGCAAATATGCAATTACACAATGAAATAATTACCTTGCACCACGTCGTCCGGCAGCCCATCTTCCCACGGAACGTTGTGCAACATATCTACGAACTTGCTAGTGTCGTTCATCGTGACCTGCATCATCTTCCACGAGCTGCGATCAAACCGACTGTCAGGGCCGTCCTTACCTTTACCTGTAATCAGAGTAACATTGTGCTTCATTCCTGACAGTCTCTTTTCGGGCCAGTATAGTCAAAACCTTGTATTTTCCCTGAATGCCGAGTTTATTTTTTTTCTCTTCCTAGTCTATTTTCCACCTTAAACGAGCGTATGCGGGTGTTTAGCAGACATGCCAACCACATAATTCATAGCCACACTGAAACCCAGAGATGGATTTCATGAAATGAAGTCGATGGTGTCCAGAACATTATGTGAGTTGCACCGTCACTCATATGCGTGTTTGAGCGGTAGTTCAAGTTAAATTAAAAGAATCCTTTAATCGTCAGGTAAGTTAATCGTACAGGGCCATATAGCTTCAATGTGTAAATACCTAACATTTCCTGCCGTGAAGCAAAATAATCCACAATGTTATTTTAATATGTACAGTAAACCAAGGTCATCTAACAACTGAATGTACAAAAGCTACGGATGATCGGACAGCGCAATATTCTACGGAGATGTATGTACAACTCAAGCCAAAAATAATCTGTTACAAAGCAAAGCAACCTTCTATTAATATATAAAAATTGCATTTAGCTGAATACTCGAATCGAAAAAGTTCTATTTTCAATAAGTTACAAGCATCTATTGATACAATAAAACAAAGCAATGATACAGGCGCGGCGAAAAGCAATTGTAAATCTGAACGTAACAAGCGCAAGTCTGTGCGACAAACCTAGATTGAAATGTCCGCCTGTTCTACTGCGCTGTGGTGATTGACTCGTCCCTTTAAATTAAATTATGTAATGGAAGAATTTAATAGATAGTATGTAATGGTTTTCTTGTCATAAGGAGTTTTATACGTTCAAGAAAAGGCAAGCCATAAAAGCCTTATTTCTAAACTCCAGTCTTCTGGTATGGCTTCATCTGATCATCTGATAAACGTACCGGACATAAAACGCCTCTCATATTTAGCATAATTTTTAGGCATCTATGATGACGATAGGTCGGATGGTCTTGTATCGAATGGTGGCTTACCTTTTCTTGGTTTTGAAGGAGATAAAAATAATGAATACACGGAAAACTATACTTTCGTAATCATTGTACAGCAGAGTATATCTCAGAATTTGTAGTTACGATTATTTCTTCCTCTGTGAAAAGGATCAGTCTACTTTACTAACAAAATTTATCAGTCTGAACCTACATGCAGCTCTAAAGAAAATAATGGGTTCCTTTATTTGATCATTCTAGAAGTTATAATATTTCAAGCATGCTAGTTTAAATACTGACAGACCAATATGGTCACTTATTCGAAAGCAGAGCAGATTTTAAAGAATGCGAACAGAATTGCAGAATTTTATATACATACAACATGCTTTTAGTATCCGTAATGAGAATAATAGAAAGAGTAGAAGCAATGCAAAACAGTATCAAACCTTTTGATGAAAGAGTAGATGATTCCTCTGAAAAGCAATTGCAAGGTGATCGATATTCTTCAATGTTAAATCTTTTCGAAATAAAAAAAATGGCAAACACAAGCAAACGTGTGGACACTTGAAAGCACCGCATATAATCTGTTGTGTCCTACTTGCATTGAGTAGTGAGGCTTTATACATTTTGAAAGTGCTGGTTGCGTGTTTCAAATATGCAGTTTATACTTATGCAGATGTACAAAAATGAAACAAAATTAAGCAAACAGGCTTTCAACATGCCTGTGCCAAACGAAAACACTTTGTTTTACCTGATCTTGAGTCTGATCCAGGACGAGGGCCTTTAATGATAATGACATAACATAATAAACAATGGGGAAACTGTCTCAAATAATTATCACCTCAGATCGCACAGCATAAAACCAGGTGGCAGCAGAGTTTAATTCAATGTCTGAAAAGGCACAATGGGATACAAATCGCATACACGGTCTTTTTAGAAAAACAAACTTACTTTTCTTGACGGTTAACCTCGTAGACGATGATGAGGATGAGAATCTGCCAGACTCGCCCTCTTTGGTTGGGTATGTTTCTTGTCGCAGCTCAACACGCTGACTTGGTAACCGTTTCCCAATCAACGTCATCACCATCTCCATCACTTGTCCGACTAGGAGCGGTGGGTTCTGGAAGTTTTTCATCCTCTCTATGCACTGCCTATCTACCTTGCTCTTCCACAGTCCAACCTAAAATGAACAAATTTTCGCATTATCACTGCCACTTATTCGCAATACCGCTAGTTCACAGTGCCCAAAATTACTCACTCTAATTGCTATGCACCAGGATAACATTATAATGTCTAGCGGGACTGGTTCCGAGTGTCAGTGGCACCCTAAAATGTTCGGCTAGAATGCCGTTAAAGACAAATAAAAAATGACTGTTAAGGATTATGTGTGCGACAAAGCTGCTGCAAAGGTTGGATGTCCCTCAAGACAGGTACTGCTGAAGACAGATCCTAACAGCTAGGTCAAGGTAGTGAATAGCCCACTTAGGGTGGATTTACTTGATATGCTTCATGTCGTAGATAAACTATTTTACTAGTTTATATACCTGTTCCTTCGCATACGCGAGGTTTTTCCTGCACGTCTCTACAGTCTTAACCGCTTCATCATATTCTTCTTTCGCTTGAACGCTTCTCGTCTTGAGGTTCGCTTCTCTCTTACGATCAAACTCATCGTCGTATTCATCACGATCCTCTACAGTGTAATTTTCATGTTTTGCATAATCTAATCCTGATAACTCTTGTATCACAATGATCACTTTCACGTGTACTAACATTTATACGTCAATAAAAGTTATCTTTGGCAAGGAGTTAACAAATGGCAAATTTAAAAACTATGGCCATACATTAGTATTCTTTCTGGATAACTTTGAGTTACTATGGCTTAAACAACATTTGGTGAAAATAAAAACGCAGAATCTTCATTCAAAATCGTTCCAGCAAACGCTGAAATTACTAGTGGTTACTGACCTTCTTTAAGTAAATAATCTTCTTCTTCCTCTTCATCAGAAAGCTCGTTGAGCTGCAGGAAGGCTCCAAGTGATGTCGCAATTCCAACTTTAGCCTTCAACTTCTCCAAAATCTGTAGAATGTACATTTGTTAAAGAGTTGAATCTCCCTAGTAATTGAACATCTGATTTTCATTTGATTACTGATGAGGAATAATGTTATTATACAAATTAATTGTTTCCTTACCGTAGCTTTTGCAGTAAGCTCCTTCAGCAAATTGGTAGTTTTCTCTTTGGCCGCTTCATAATTACTGTTTGTACTCTTTATGTTTTCTCTCACGGTCTTCGCTTCTTTTCGTGTTAAATCCAGGGTTGACAAGACTTTCCTTAAGAGCAATAAAATAGGTTCATCACTTTACTTACCACTGGACTACCAAGCAAATTGGTGCTATCAATCGTGGGAGTTTAACAGCAACAGGTTTGTGTGGTTCCTATTGGGTACGGCATGCTTCACATTCATAAAATATTAACTTATCATAATTAACTGAATATGCAAAAAATTATTATGCTCACATTCCATCAATGTCTTACAATAACTAAAATATTGTTCACGAAAGAAATAATCGATTCAAGACACGAATAACTTACTTCAATTTTTCTACCATCTCAGTTCGCTCTTGTGTTTTAGATGAGTAAAGCAATTTGAATGTATCCATGAATCTCCTGTATGTCAGCGGGCCAATGAACAATTCAGTTGTCGATGGAATATTTAAGTTCCGATGTCTCAATCTGGAAACACAAAAATACTTCAATAAGCTGTAATCTTCTACATTTTTCATTGTTTCGATTAATTTTGATGTTGAACCGTGGGCATAGCTGACAATGAGGTGCATCAATTTAGCCAGAAGTACAAGCAATAACATACTCAATAGCCGTTTCATTTACCAAATTTCACCAAATTTGTTCGTTTGCTCATTCAGTTCTTGAGTTTTTAAGCGGGGCATTTATCACATTAAAACTCTTTACTCTGGATTTAAAAAATCTTACTTGATATTCTCCAACATAATGGATTTTGAATGTGGTCTGTTCGGCAGGGTCACTACACTGCTTTTCAGTTGATCTTTCTTCTTGTCTTGTAATTTGACTTGTGTGAGTTGAACTTCGTCACTCATGTCTCCTGCCCATTTATTCTGTCTACACTCTTCTAGCACGTAACTATGAACGTTTGCCATGCATGATATCATCTTGTCACTGAAAGAAAAAAAGGAGATAAATATTAGACCTACATTTAAATGTCATTCGGTGCCTCTGGTACCTTACACAATGCATCAAAATACATCTTATTAAAGAAAATCATCAGTATCGGTCATAATTTGAAGTTAAATGTGGGAGTACTAGGCTACTTAAGAAACAACTTCTTGTGTCTGGACATCCAATGACCTCAGTCAACCAAAACACAAATAAAATGTCCACCTTATACACACCTAATATCAGTCTCACAGTCCTTTCCTAGATTGTATTTGTTGACGTAATAAGTTGCTTCCTCTAGCAGATTATCTTTTGGCCAGTCGCAGTTCCAAATAACTTGACATCCAGATATCAATCCCGGATACTCACTACAATAGATTGAATTCAATGCTCCAGTTAAACAATAATCAATCTTGAAAATCATGAAGTAGTGGCAAACTACTGGTGTTCGTCTGTGAGGGATATATTATTGCAGATTGCGGCATAATACATATTACTGTTCATTTCGAGGTTTCTAAAATTACAAATGGAGCATAACACTAATGCGGGAAATACCTTGCTGCATGTCTGAGCAGTTTATGTCCCGGTGGTAGACACACTATGATGTGCAGATTTGTCTTGATTCGTGATACAAAGTATTTACCAAGGTCCATCAATAGGTTGGGATGTTCTCTTTTTAGGGCTGGTTGTAAGGCCTGAAATTTTTTGAATACTGTGGTAATCAAATAAATTTATCGTGCCCAACTAACAAAAGCTACTTTCACTTGCATGAGTGCATGCATGTGCATTTGTTAGAACATGTAGTGTGGGCTCAACAATTTGGAATAAACTTTACAAACTACTATACAGTTGTCCATTCAAATGCACAAAGCAAAATGTTCCAACAAATAAAAAAATATGAGCTGAGCTACCAAGTAGCCTGTATTTGTCATTGTAATTATATATGTGATTGTAAAATAATGAAAGTCTTACCATAAGAAGTCCGTCAAGTTCATCATTGGTGAACAAATGCGGGTATTCCCCTGATACAAGTAAACTATTTATGGCATCTAGGTGTAGAGGATCCTCTAAATCACGACCCTGAAAATGTGATCAAAATGCATGTAGACGCAAAAAAGTAATTCCTGTATGTTGAGTATATTGTTGAGTACATATATATATGTTCTGTATATTGTTGTTGGAAAGTTACAAGACCACATATCATGTTTCCGTAAATAGATTAGTAAAAGGTTTTTATTTAGAAAATAGGTCCAGATGGCCCTGAGCTCATTGGCATTATCATAAAAATAAAACAAAAAGGTTACAATATTACATGGATACAAATGAAATGTCTAAGATCAAATCCCAAATGTGACCTACATAAAAATAGGTCCAGATGGACCTGAGCTCATTTGGCCTTATCAAAAAAACTATGACAATCTAAGTCATGAGTACAAATAAAGTATCTAAGTAAGATCAAATCTCAAATATGTGATCTATGAAAAAAACACAAATATGGCTGATACACTGAAAATATACGTGGCATCAATATACTTTTTATAAGAAATAAAGAGGATACATAGTGCATAAGACTGTCAAATATGAAGTTTGTTCCATCGGGGGGGGGGGCATGCACAGACGACAATGCTGACTATGACAACGACAATAATGGACAAATCATAATTCTGTAGGCTCTTTGGCATATATGCCAATTGAGCCAAAAACATAAATATGGTTGCCAAACTGCAAATATTGGTGGCATCAATATCATTTTTACATGAAATAAAGAGGGTATATAGATGCATAAAGCTGCCAAATATGAAGTTTGTATCATCAACTGTTTCTTCAGGAGAAAGGTTCAATGAAAAACCAATATGGCTGCCAATTTGAGAATAATGGTCACAACATAATTTTTGCTAGGCTTTGCGATAGGGCATAGGTGCATATGTGTGTAAGATATGAAGCCTCTATGATCAGTAGTGTGCTCAGGGCAGCTGTGCACAGATGACGACGACAACAACAACGACAACGATGGACGACGGACAATTCATGATTCTGTAGGCTCTTTGGCAATTATGCCAACTGAGCCAATAAATAAATAAATAAATAAATAAATAAATAAATAACGATCAAATATCCTTACAATGAAACATGCATCACTGTGTACTTACGGTAAAGAACAACGTCAGCACTTTCCCCTCGGCGCCAGTTAATCGCACTGCTGATCTGAGTCCATCTAGGAATGTATTGTGTTTGGATGTGTCCACTGGGTGGATCGGTATGTCCGAGATATGTAGCGCCAGACGAGCTAGAGTTCCAAGATGTGAACCTATCGGTCCTATCATCAATATATTACCACTGAAATATGAAAAACATGGTACCTAAGCTTTTTGTCCAACTGAGTAAACTGGGTGAACTGAGTAAACTGAGTGAACTGGGGTTTCGCTATATTTTATGGTTTATTTAATTGTTGATAGGGTCATAAAGCCATTGCGAAAATTTCTTTTCAAACAAACAATACGATAAAACTTTTGCGGAGAAAGAATTATTATAAAAAAGACTGAAAATGCGCTTGCCGAACCAATAATTCATTTATAATGATTTACAATTACATGTACTTGGTGTTTTCTCCACCTTGATTTTTCCCTTGGCAGTAGTAAAAATTTTCAGTCAATGTATGACAACTTAATTACAGCTATGCTCTTACCTGTGATGTAAACTGAGTATCCGATGCATTCTGACCACAAGTGCTATGATGTTATCAGACAACATTATATCTAGTTGAACGTTTCCGAACTCTTCATTGTAACGGTTGAGCTGTGTTTGCAAACAGTTATGAACATCCTTCAGTTTGTCTATCGGCTGCAGTAATACCTGGAAAAAATTCTTTACGTTTATCAACCTACATAACAAGAGTGACGTTTATAGATAATGCTATGTACACAGGGAAATGCCCCTCCTCCCACGTCCCAAATTTTGTTTTTATTTTCATTTCAAAGTTTCCCATTTTTAGGGGATTATTTTAGGTCCATCCCATTCCCATTTCAAAAATCCTGGATTCGTCCATGTTCTTTACGGAAAATAAATTCCTTCTTTATGGCACAAGACACTTTACTTTGTGTAAGGGAAGTCTTTTGACATTGAGGAAAGTGCAACTTATGTCTGTAGTTAGTCGTGAATTTTCAGACTTGCTTTGCCATGGATTTGGATGCTGATGTACTCGTGTATTTACATTTAGATACATTTCAATTTACAACAACATTCAACGAAACTGTGTTGTACTATATTAATTGCTTTTTAACAAATATATATACAATATTTTAAGACTTAATAATAATGTAATTTCAGCTTTTTATAAAAGCGATGAAAAGCATCACATCATCAATGACCATTATTTTTCATTGTGAAAAATTTGCCAATTGTACGCTTTGCTTTGTTTCGTTTATTACCTGGTACTTGTCAATTCTGCTTGATGTGGACTGAATTTAATTAAGAATATCAATAAACAAAATTGCAAGTATGTCGTAACCCACGTTGAGCTTCTCGATGTAAACATGTAATAAATCAAGGAATTGACACACGTAACCGGTACTAGCC
>JBCAUI010021120.1:0-38991 GCA_038406195.1 Haplosyllis anthogorgicola | reverse complement strand
GTCAACACTAAGCACATCCTAGCCATTCAATGCACCAATCATCGCAAATAATTCAAAATAGAAGCCGTATCAATATGTTGAACCTCTTTTTCTTTCACATATAATCTACAGGTTTTCAACTTCTGCTAAATTGATATTTTCCATGTTGCACGAAAAACTTGGAAAAGTGGAATTATTACTTTATGTCATAAAATACAAGTTTAAATGTATTTAAACTATTTGAACCAGCTTGAGAGATTATATACTTTTATTCTGGAATACCTGTACTTATCCAGACACCACATTATGGTTGCCTGATGTAATTTTGGTAAATATTTTTAGAATTAAAGATGATTGGGAATGTGGTTGAGGAAGTACACATGGAGACGAATCGGTGAGAGAACAATTGGTGATTTTAATTCGAAAAGTTTTCTCGTTAAAATAAAGTTTTTAAACTGATTATCTTTAGCTTTACGTTTACGTTGAAAATTAGAATACCGAAAAGTCTAGAGTGTAATGCAACTGCATATAACATTGTTTTGCTGGTTGTTGTGTGGTTTGCCTCCTCTCGCTTGAGTAAGCATTGGTCACAGTGGGAGCTTCTTATTGTCCCGAGATAAGCGCTGCAACCCATAATAAACAAACCCGTGTCAAAATCCGGGAGGGATTGCTTTAATCCATATCATATTGTTTTAACGTCAGGTCAGGGGGATTGAGATGATCAAGGTGTATTTATGTACGAAAACAAATCCAGATCGTGCTCCCCTGCTAACCCTTGCCAGAGACCAGAAATGGGATAGAATTTTGGTGGGTTAACAAGAGAATGTTTGCAACTGCAGGAGGTTAGATAATTCTTTTTCCGTGAAAAGTTTTCCCGGGGATAAATCTCTTGTCATTTTTCAGATAATATGAATATTTCAGGGAATTGTAATCACTTGGGAACCTCAAAGTTCACGTGGTGCTACAGACTCGAAGTAAAATATGGCATAAATTCCCATTGTCCCAAATTTAACAGAAATCATTTCTTAAACAATAACAATACATACTGATGATTAATAGATGTGGGAAAATATCAGAGTATTTAGTTGTCATCAATTAAAATGTTGTTTCATTTAATAAATGTTTAAAAAGTGGGAAAGATAGAGCAAATCTATTCGTCCTTGGTTCCTTGGATAAAAATATCTGTATGGTTTCTGTGACTGATACCACTTATCGACATCCAAGTTTTAAAGCTGTTGCACAGTAGTTGCGTTGTGAGCATTGCGAGCAATCTGTACCTCTTTCCCCCTGAGTATTCACAATGATAAAAAAACAAAACTCACAATAAACATAAAACCTTGTAATTCTATCTCATGAGGTTCGAACTTTTTGTAATATTTCCGGGTCAATGTTAAATGCCACAAATGGTAATAATATCGTCCGAACTAGGTGTCTTACACTACTCAATTAAGGTATTTTTGCATAGAAGCTGGTAAGGTTTTTTTTTTGGTAACGGTAACATTAAATGAATGCGGATGAACTAAGCTTTTGTAATTCAATTTGGAGACAATAGAAATTTATCTTTTCATTTCACACGAACAAGAACACAATTCAGATTTCTACTGTTCTCAAAGTAACTTATTTCTCGAATCATCTGACAGGCCGCATTTCACACTTCGTATCCAGCATTGGTTAGCGGCTCTGGTGAGATTCGAATCTCCGATCTAAAGGGGACCATGCAACATGCTCTGAGACTCATCTACAATGAAAGCTAGATTTGGGGATTGTAAATGAGCATCAAGGTCAATGTCAAATGAGTAACTGCCAAGGTCAATGTATGAAATCATGGATCAAAGAATCTCCTGTAGCCAAAGGATAGCACATTTTAAAGTCAGTTTCCAACGTGTTGTTAGCATCACATCCCGCCTGGTGAGCAATCTTTATCAGTTTGCGAGTAGATAATTAAGACACACAGCATGTCAGATAAAACTAATGATGTTTTTTTAAACGACTTGCTGTACAACGCAGCTGCATGTCCATCTCCCGGGGCGGGTCAAACTGACCATGTATCTGTCAACTGAATGCCGTACGTGTAGTTTTATCACTGTAGACTCATAATTGGCAAACAAAGAAGCGATCAACAAAAACTACGTTTAATTATGATTTTCGATTCAGCTTGACCTAGCTTTTTAATAGTAAGAAGCGCAATCTGTAACAGGTAAAAGAGTCATATTGTGACAAAAATAATTTATGATCATGAATTTGGAATAACGATTTGACGTTCAACGCAATGAACTACCTGTACTAAATAGAGGGCTCAAATACTAAAAACACCAATACATACATACCACCGGGTTACAATAGAATTATTTGCATGGCAGACTGCCTCTGATTGCTAAACGAATTTCTAGGAATGGCGTTTTATTTTTGGAAGAAGCAGACCAAATCCATAAAATCAAATATGCAACTCGCTTCAAAATGTGGAGCAGATAATTGTTTTAGCCGCAATTGATTTGCATTTAAATATGTCACTTAAGATTCTAAAACTATAAGAGGGCATACAGTGACCATTGCAGTTTGAAGTATGTGAGTTTTTGGCCCTACAGAAATTTTAAATTTTACCCCTCAGGTCAAAGGCCATAAGTCCACAGCTAGAAGTGTCCACTACCACAGAGTACCCTCGGGTTAAATAAATACCTCAGTAATCAAAGCACTGCGAAAAATATAAATGACGTTACAGAGTGACAAAAAGGCTAACGGTAAATCACGTTTGATCAGCCAAAGTGTTTTGTTGGTTAATTACATATCTCCCGACAACTCCAACAGTTATAATAAATGGAAAGGAAATGTATATCTAAACATTACTATAAATTTAAAAAATGGACATGTAGGGTTTTACCAAATTTATCTTATTTTTTATTGAAAAAAAAAGGTTCATTGTGCCTGTACTAATAGTTGTTATGACAAACAGCAGCCATGTCTTTAGATTTTTTCTTCAAAAGGAAGTTTTTCTTAGTGATTTTCTTAAAGACCACTAGGGTGCACTACCTTTCCAGAGTAACCTTATCTTACATTTTGGTGAGAGGAAAAGAGGCTGGATCACATCATGTGTGATGTTGGACTGCAAAACTGGTAAGCTAAAAAATGAGAAAATATTAATAAGATAACAACTTTAATCTGCATGACATGATCTTGACACTAGCTAATCTTGACCTTTTCCCATTCATTTCACTTTACCCTCTGCATAAGTCAATGATCCTCACATATTCCATTCACCTAATATTGTAGCCCTTGTCACTGCACACATTTTCGTAAGAAAAAAAATTGTATGTATCTTGTAATTACAAATATCATGATGGAAGATAAGAGAAGATAATTTACCTGTCTTATAGCTTACCTGTGTAGCTCATCTTGTCATGTCAGCAGCTTGATTGGCAGGTCTGTGAGACAGGTTTGGGAAAGACAATACTCATAAGGTAAACAAATACTTCACAACGATGATATCAGGTAAACAAGTGTTGTTTAGGCTCACTAGCGCATCCAGAATACATCTCTACGTGGATGTGTGGATTCGAATTATGGAACACAATCAACATTAAACAGCTACGAGAGTCAGCCAAGAACCACATTTAATCCAACCAGTGTAAACTTTCCAGGTCAGTGTACATTGCTAATCATAAGTGATTATATTTTGCTTGTTGGTTGCCAGTTAAATTATCTTTTTCTGGTATTTCATAAAATAAACTATTTCAAATGGATTTTAATAAAAAATTATAGAATAACAATTACTTAAACGGAGGAATAGGTGTGTTTAAAGTTATTCGTTTTGTCTTATAATTTGAATTAATATTTGCACTTTCACACCAACTATTCGGTGATGTTATCCTATAACGTAGTGTTATGTAGTGTACTCATATGTTTGTAAATTATTTGAAGGAAAAACATGTCACTTTTAATTGTGATTGACAGTTCGGTAGTTTATCAGCTGTTATTCTGCAATCCAAGCACAAATAGGGTGGTTGCTGGATAAACAATTGTCATAAGGAAAGGATTTAATCTAATTCAACTTGAACCCTAAATTGTCAAGGTATTTTTATTTGTCATACCAAGATGGATGGATCTTCAGAAAAAATTGAACTGCAACAAGGCCAGTAGGTGAGGATCAAGGTCACAGTCACAAGTTTTATTTAGGCTGCTCATAGAAAATCGTTTTATCTGGTAAGATGTGATTGATTGTTTCCTTAAACAGTGTTTCCTCAAACAATGTTTATGTTTGGTTAATTAGGGTAATCAAGCAGAAGAGGACTCAGCTTTCACAGATCTTAAAATTGTGATGAATATTCTGCAAATTTTGGAAACCTTCCCGTCCCTGCATATGGCCCGCGAACAATGACATACGAACTATGCTAATGACGTTTTCACAGCCTTGGTTTGACCACAAATTGGTAATAGTCTACGTAGTAAGTTATACATGAATCGTAATAAATTGCGTACAATAAGGTAGGTATAATACTGGGGATTCAAATGTCCGACTTACCCGTGCATTGTTTCAATTTTTGTGATTCAAGTTTCCATTGCAATATAAATTGTAAATTAGCAAATATAACTAGGAGGTGGCAACATCTATTGAACGTTTGAAAATAAAAATAATAAAATGCAGTGTAATATAATGTGACAGGAGATCTCAAGATGCATAATCTAAAGTGTACCATAGAGATTTTTGCTATTGACCAGTTGAATTCGATATATTAACAGTAACATTATGTTACTCTTACTAAAACTTCAACATTTCACTTGTACATCTCTATTTCCTTTATTTCCTCAATGAACATTCTTTTCATTTCAATCGATATGCTCATAAAATACCAGAGGATGTAATGTATGCATGGCTCTTAATTATGAGGATAATGGGTGCTTTTATTCAAGTAAAAGACACGGAATGGAATTCTGTTGTCACAAAATGAAATCAACTTTAGAAGCTGAGTTATTGAGGATCGTTATCTGAGGATTTCTTTTTCATTGTAGGCTAAATAATGCAGAAATGAAGATGTTCCGGCTGCAAATATAAGTGAAATAAAGCTGTGTATGTAAACATTATACGGTATCTAACCTACCACAAAGCAAACCCACTGTACATATTAGTTTGATACAAAACATAAAACCTGAAGATATAAAACACAAACATTGAGAGGCACTGAATTTGATTGACAGCTTCTCTGATGTCGTATTTGTAAGTGGACCCACAGAAGGATCGCTCTAGTTCACGTTAAACTAAACAATGTACGTCGTATTCTGGATATACAACACCAGTGTACGTAATAAATACCACTAAGCATCAAGTACCTATGCGACCAGGCGAAAGACTCGCCCCAAAAATGTGCACTTGCAATATTTTGAATTTTATTTCAGTTTGTCAGTAGAAAACGTGTGATGTGCACCCAGGTAAAAATGTTCTTGAAAAAGAAACAATTGCTTTCTATCTGTAACATGTAACTTTCTCTGTAACATGTAATTAAATGTAATTCTCTTGTAATTATTTTAATTGAGTAATAAATATTTATTCTCAAGACCAATTAACAAAAATCTTATGTCTTGATAATTCAAGGCCTGCAGAGTTTTAGTCTTATTCGGTATCTTCACTACAGCAAAACAACATTATAACAATGAACAATAATACCGGAAAACTCAGGAATTACATGTTTTTGAAACTGAAGCTAGAGTTTCATTGAGTAGACGGAGTGTTGATGTGTCTTGTGCCGCCAGGAAAGAGGATCTTATATTTGCCCATTTTGACAGCTGCTTGATGCATATCTAGCTGATTTGATTTCAAGCCAACCCCTCGCAAAAAGGTTTCTGCCAAATCAATGCCAAAATATTTGCAGTTACCCAGTGGCTTCCTGATGTAACACATTGTGAGACTGGGCATAATTAATACTCAACATAAAGGAAAAATGAGTACATAACAAAAAACTTCGGATCAAGAAAACAAGTAAGACCGTTTTAGGATAAAAATAAATTTTACGATGAGCTATTGCTTAAAGTATTAAGAACAGCTGGAAACTCTATTGTAAATTCTGTTAACTCTATTAATAGGATTTTTTCATAATTTAATCCACAACTTCTTATTTCAGGTAAATTAGGTATGTGTCGTGGAAGAAGTCTGTGGTATTGTTACAGAGGAAACTGCGCGAAAGAAGCTTCTTGTTTTCATTTGATTTTCATTTGATTTTCATTTTTGTTTTCCTTTCCATTCATAAACGTGAACTGTTGTTTCTCAGGGAAATATATAACTATTTCGTGTCATTTGTGTTTTCTTTCAAAAGAACGTATATGCTAAATGTACTGGCTACTCCTTTCACCAAGTTTTACAAATGTAGTTCAATAATACAATACAATAATTTTTGTTGCAATGGAATATACAGGAATCATAATGATTTTTGCACTTCGCCTAGATACTCAGTATTCGGGAAAACTTTCAATATAGCGGTCAGCTCTGAAATTCTTATCAATTTGGAAACGTACAGAACAGAAGAGAGAACGAAAAATTCACACCGTGATTTTGATGTGCTATTGCTGTAAGTGATACGTATTTCATCCTCTGTACAAAGAATGGTTTGATCATGAAGCTGCGATGCCTTAAAACAAAACTGGTCACCTTGCGGTCCTGAGATGATGAAATAGGTCACGACACCTTGCACGGATATGGGTTAATTTATCGCAAAGAACATTACTGACCACACTAAGCGCAATAAACAATAATTTTTAATTGTAAATAGTTAGTAATAACACTAATAAATAACGAACATCCATTGAGGTACAAGTTTTCACATGTTATATTGCTCAAGGTGTGAGCCATTTTGCTAATTATGCGTTTCTACAAATAAGTTATATGACAATAACAAAGTTGCAGAATTCATAAATATCGGTTACGCCTCTAGGCAGGTCCAGCTTGCCGTCTTGACCACAGTCCTCAAAAACAGGGTAATTAATTGTGTTCTTTATTGAGGTCGTTGACACTTGAACTTTTGCAAGACTAGCTAAAGTTTTTGGGTCGGGAGTCCACCTCCCCCTGCTGAATCCTTCACTTTTCAGGAAACAAACTGAATTTGACCTTAACCTTCATGTGACCTTAACTTTGAAATCACCTTGACCAAGTTACTGATCTTCATCTCCTGCATATATAATATAGATCATAAGAGATAATTATTACTAATGAGTATGATATTGAGCTTGATCTAGACATACTCAATCATGATCCAACTTAGGTCACAAGCCAAAAGTAAGGCTAGAGCCAAACGAGGAAGCAAATAATCTTCATTTCTATTTGTAATATTAAAAGGAGCCTTTATACAAAAATGAAGACTATTTCTCAATGACTGAAAAATAACATCCCAGCATTTGCGGGATGTTGATAACTGTTACCTTTTCTGGCGGAAACAGTCGAACCACTAACAATGTTACAACCCCATTTTCTTCAATCAGACAAAGTGTCAGTTAAGATCACCAACACACACACCTTTACACTACTACATTAACATGACCTAATCTCTACAATCTTTGACAGTGCAGGATGTGGTATCTCGTATTATTTAGTACATACTTGCCTCACTATATTATGTAAGAATGGATAACCATTTCTGGCAAGAGTGTAACGGGTGCATCAATGTACATTAATGTAAATGGGAGATATATAACTTAAGAAATTTGATGAGGTGGTTATTAAGTGTTACTTAATCTTTTCTCCGCCCTGTGTCATTTCCAATTATGCTTTTTTGGATAGGTAACTAAATTTAGATATATGTGTATTTGAATGCATCATACTATGGATAATAAATGACCATAATGCGTGTTTTTGAATATAACCAAATTATCCTATAAAAGGTAACGTTTTTGATATGCCTTGCACTGAATTCCAAGAGCAAAGTATTAAATGCTCATTCATGGCACTTAATTTTTGGAACAGTAGAAGTTTACGCAGTTCTTTTATTCAAGTGAAAGACACAGCGTGAAATTCCATTGTTGGCAAAATGAAATCTATTTCAGGAGCTGCTACAATAGCTTTTTCACAAGCAGACAGACAGAAGGAATTCATGCCTCAAATTCCATTCAACTTGATTTGCAAATATTTCTGGGACATAGACTTTGATGTATTTATTAATAGTTTAAAAAATAAGACTTTATTATAAGCCATATACAGTTTGCCATGTGATTTTATTCTCTGCATGTGCCAAAGAATATTGAGAGAAATAATATTTCATTCACTGCATGAAAATATTTACTCTCCCTTGGAACCCTGGAGGAAGGCCATATTAGGGTGTAATTAATTAAGACATGGGACTGATAAGTGAACAAGGCAATGATAGACAAGTTCTGATAAGATCTAGAAGTACTGTGCCACCTTTGTTGCCCTGTTGAGGCCCCTTAAGGGTAGACCCCACAAAGAATCTGGGGACTTTACGTCATTTGCAGTTCTGTGCCATGCTGTTTCATACTTGATTTCTATTTGACGAATCTAATGGGTCGAAATTAACTTTTAGACCTATCAATATTTTGAATTTATAATACAAATAATGCAAGCTAAATTTACTCTAATTTACCATCACTACACTGTATTTTTGCCAAATTGTCCAAAATGATCATAATTTTAACAATCCAAAACTTTTAATGTCCCCATCATGAACCAAACCAAACCAATTTTTTCACTCACAAAATCTTCTTGTGCATAACTAATTTGACATCCACAGAACATAGCAGTACTTAATCCATAATTTTGATTATGCTATAAATTTGGAAAAAAGCTGTTCCAATAGGGGTTCAAAGAGAATTCATTGCCTCGGGTATTTGCACTGCAATATTTTGTGTGCTATATTGTTTTCTACGTACCTTTTCTATAATAAATAATAAACCTTCTATGGGGCATTAATTATCCCCATAAAATTTTAGTTTCCAACTCTTTTACGGGCCCAAAAAGTACCAAGGGCAGATAAGATCAGTAGGAAGAACCGTTTCTCACTTACTCCCCGAGCCCTCAGGTGTGACATTCCGCTACAACTGATATTATCACTCACCTACTTTTTCCCTTTTATAGCCTTCAGCTTTAAGGACTTGTGCTTCTTGTCTTACTAACAAATCTTATTAGAAGTTTATTAGAAAGAAAGAAACGAGAACTAACTAAAGACAAGGCGATTTGATCTAGCTCATTCTGGTGGGTTCCATATCAGTTTTCATCAATAATTGGTTTTCTGACTACATTATATATCGTCTAAGAAGTATTATTAGGCAACATCATATTCCATCATTTCTTTTGATATGGTGAAACCAATGAACTGAAACTGTAGAACTTCAGAACAAAGTATGACTCGTTTTGTAAAAACTAAGAGAGATGAACTTACCCTTAACTTAACAAGGCCCTACATGGTGATGAATAGGCTTTAAGAGGGTGTAGATTGAACTGCAGATAAGACTCTGATAACCCTGTACTGTGTGTCAGATTAGAGGCCCTACAGAAATGACCCATGTAAGTACAACAATACACCTATTTGTAGAATTTCTTCACTTTTTTCTATTATAGGTTTATGAGACACACAGATAAGGCCTGAAAGGGAATGTGAGTTGAAAAGTATTAGGCATTTTGTGGTTGCGTTGTAATTCAAGAAGAGATGTTTGCTTTGCTTCACAGAGTCAGACAATTTTATTTAAAAAGCTAATAGTCATCTCTATTTATTTGAGAAATTGTACTCTTAAAATATGGTGATACATATATATTTTACAATCTCCAGAACAATAAACTAACTTTAAATGTTCATAGTTTGTTTCCTAAAAATGAAACTCACAAATTAAATATTCTGATGTTCTTAATGTTCTTAATATTCCATTTTACATGCAAATTGAAACATTTTCATTTGAAGTGCATCTGTTATAGATTCATTTCCAGTTGACTGGTTGAACACCCCATGTCAAATGTGATTTTGTTACATTGTTGAATGCTGTCACAAATGTTAAATGTCAAGATGCCCAATTTAACCTAAACCAGGGATTCCATAATCAGATTCATTAAATCGACTCATGTAAAAATCAGAAATAAGGAGCACAACCAGGATCCTGTCCACATTCAGGACAGAATGATGCATAGAGTTAATACTTTCATTACTTTGGACCTCCTGAACAAGTACTTTCCTGCCTAAGGTCATGCAGGTTAGATAAACGTACATTTAATGGAAGAAACTTTCTAAGACATTCAACCACAGTTGTCACAAAGGAAGGCAAAAAATAAATCCCAATTAGTCTTGGTGACTAACTAGGAAATGACCAGTGTTCAAACCCACTAACCAGGAGTATTGCCAAAGGCACATCACCTGTGACACATATGCAATCTTCAAGTCAAGACAACAACAAGAAGGTACACTTAAAATCCAACCTCAATGATTTAAAAATCTCCATTTCATCTTGCTTGTTGTCATCTGAAAGACGTTTCACAACAGGGAATCCACTGAGGTCCTGAGATTTTGGTCACTATACCCCTGGGGTGGTGGTCACCTGGACCATGCCTGTCCAATCAACATTGGTCATCAATGTTTAACAAGCCCACAGTCGAGTTAACCTCTACATTTTTCAATGTTTGCTTCTTTAGACATTGGCAATTAGTGCATATTTACATTTAGGCAATATATTCTAATGGTTTTGAACTACTCAGCATGTATTCCGTCGATTACCCTCTGGTCAATGATCATCTGGCTGGAAAGGTTGTGCCCCTGTACTGGACAGTACTCATTACATGTAAATTTACAGACCCATAGTACTTTGTGCTTCTGGGATATAATGCATAAAAGCTGAACTGAAATAGCTTTTATACGTTCAAAATGATACTAAATTATACCGTAACCAGAGTCTGCATGTTTAAAGAACATTTATTTGAATGTTATTCTATATTTTATGGTTATTTTAATTTCAGATTGAAAAGTCTGTATGAATGCGGTTATTACTATCCTGCACAAGGGTGATATTCACATGATCAGCTCCTGAAATTCCTACATTTTGAAAACGTACAGAACAAAAGATGGAACATAAGAGTTCCGTGCTGTTATTTTGATGTGCTATTGTTTTCTTAAACTGATAAGAATTTCATCATCTGCAATTTCTAGAAGTGATAGTGGTAATTAGGTAAATATACCAAACTGTTAAAATACGATATGAAAAAAAAGAGTAAAATCTACCCTGCATACATCCTGTAAAGTTGGCACATATAATTTTATCCTGAGCTAATTTCAACGTCAACCGTATTTCTTTACAAAGTCTAAAAAAGATTTACAGGCCATATTGAACCTTGTTGTAACCGTGTAAGAAGGGCATCCTCCCTATTATCACACCACAAGATTCCACGTTTTGTCCATTCCTACACATCACGCTGACCTCATTAGTTATGTTAATTCATTGTTCAAGTCTTCTCAACGTTAATGTCCTGTGACACCATCCGATAAAGAAGTGCTCTTCAATTTCTCATTTATCGTACATGTTATCTTGTATTGGTCACTATACATCTTGTAGATTTGGTTTCCAGTGTCATTACCATTTATTTATAAGTCAGTGAACAACAAGAATAGAAAGTGTTGGACATCAACTGCGTTTTAAAATAACAGTCGTAAAATTTCTTCATTTTAATACCAATGCTGTTTCAAAAGTTAACTTATGCATATTATTTTCAATTAAATTTATAAATATTGAAGATGCTTAGCGGACAACATTTGCATTTGGTTAAAAATTATAATGTTACAGTTGAACGATATTCTAAACAAAATACTTAACAGCAGAAAGTGCCTTGATGTTTCAGCAATATGATCACATTTATTTACGTTAAGTTAATTGCTATGAATGGTCAATACTGATGAATGAGACGACAAGGTTTCCCACTGAGTTGTACACGAGTCTGATCTGCAGGAGTCGATCCCCTACTGCTACGACTTAGATCCTTAAAATATTGTGGCTGCAACATATACGATCACTTCTATTCCAAGTCTGTAAACTGACATATTGAACCGTTTTTTCTGTCGTTTTTAAACCAATGAATTCATCGGAAAACCAGTGGCGACTTGAAACCAATAGACAATTACACAGTGCTTGTGTTTCGATAAAAACACAGCGTGGAGCCAAACCCGGCATTACATCTAATGGGAGGAAGGATAGAAATGTTAGACAATGTATCAGTTCAGGAAAATCTTTCGAAACAAAGAAATTTCATTTTTGCTATTGACGAGAACAAAGCTGTATTGTTCAAAAACTGATAGAATTGTCTTTTTCTGAAGCAAATCACAAATCAAACAGATATGTAGATTCAAATATTTTTTGGCCTGAGGTCATTACTTTCACCCTTCTGTAATATTTTACACATATTGCATCCCCTTTTACAAAGTTCTGTTCTTATTCAAAGATACGTCTGAAAAGTAACCATAAAAGGAAGCAATAGGTTGACCACAATGTCCAGTCAGTGTCAACGATAAAGAAGTAATGATGTCCAGACATGTTCTTTCTGCCCCGAATACATGTTTGGAGATTTTGGAGAGGCTGTTGACAAGCTCTAACAGAACAAGAGGGGCCCAACCTTCACTATCTCTACTCTTACCTGACCTCCTGCTGAGGCTTTGTAGCTCCAGGTGAATCCATCATTCTGAAAGAAGTAAGCATTATTTGTTCGAAAGGGACTTCAATTGGAAATAGAAGATTGGCGAGGGAATGCACTTGTGTCCGTAAAAGGTAATGTTGTTCACCAGAATCCAAATTTTATATTTTGATGTAACATTACCAGGTAAGACTAACCGTAATATTGTTTTGATTGAATACATTCAGGATTCTGATCAATGTTATCTAGAAGCTGTTCCTTTCGGTAGCCATCTCATTTAAAATTTATTTCTCTGACAAAATCCGGATGTATTTCAAAATGGTGAAATCTCAACATTTTGTGCGATAATTATGTGTCCATGTAAGTATGCGTGTTAATATTGATTGATTGATTTATTGTTCACATTATTCTTCATACATGGTCGACGAGAGACATTTTAGAGTAAGAACGTTAATAAAATAATGCGAAACCGACTCTGAGTCTTAAAGACTGTCACGACGGATCGGTGTTAGAGTCATCTAATACATTGATTAAGTGATCACAATGTAAATCAAGAAAAAAAGAAATTATGTACAAAGGACAAAGTAAAAATAATAAAACATAGGTTTCAAAACGTTAAGTAGTTAGCTTTGTTGTAATATGTGTTGTAATTTTCGACATATTAGAGATAAGTTCAATGAACAGCTTAATTTTCCTGGCAACGATAGGAAATGCACCTGTCCTCCCCTCTTGTGGGTAACAAAGCACCGTTCCTCTTCCTCCTATGCTCTAGCGGACCATTCAACTCCTAGCCAAGCCTGTCTTTTCCAAAGCCTATGAAGGTGCAAAATTATTACAAGCTTTTGTAAAGTCCTCTTTAATTATAGTTTTTCACATGCCCTGTGTGACAAGTAGAAATAATTTGACCCCGTTTGTAGTTACTTATGACCTTTGCATATAAACGTACTTAGTTAATAGCGTCTACAATGATTTTGAAGCACTTATCGCTAAGTACAAATATAATTATTCGAAGCACATTAATGTGCTTTTTGTGTCTTTTAAATTCAAATCAGGATAAATAGAGCTTTTTGTAGTTTTATATCAAATAATATTCTCATTCTCCCTTTATGTAAAAGAAGAATTTTGTCAGAGAAACAGAATACATTTGTTCAGTTTTTGCCTGGTAACTTGGAATTTTAAGTCTCATCCGAGCTGAACATTTGTTATTCATTTTCAAAACAATTGCAATTCACTTTGTGAATGTTAACTTAACAGTATGAATTTATATTGTTCTCAGAATGAATTATGTCACCTCTTCTACAAACACAATGCAATTAAGGAATGCAAAATGTCTGCTGATCCACTGGTAACCACTTTTGTACATAGATAAAAACTACCAGTCTATTTTGTGTAAGAATTTTTAGTCTATGTGTAACGCATGACATGCATCAAATTTTGCAACAAAACTATTCTTCACAAACATTACTTTTGCGAAAACCAATAAGTATTTGGAGAGCAAAGAGGGAAGGAATTCCCACGGAGTTGAGCCACGTTAAGCAGCTCTTCACATTGAATAGGACGCTTTTCAAGGGGCAGAGATAAGAACGAACCATAGCATGTTAAAAGAAATCTTACTGGTGACTTCTTTGAATGGACTTTGAGATAGCTACAGCAAATATTATGCTGCTCCTGCTGCTAGAATACCTCCACCAGTGAAAGCGGTAGATTGTAAAAACCACCTCAGAGGAGGAAAAAAACTAGTTCATAAGAGGTCTACCGCTGTGAGAAGAGTTGTACCAGGGACTCGGCGCTCCTCCTTTATAATACAGGCATTTTCTGCCTCATTTGAGTGGATAAATATATTTAATATTCCAACACAGTGGGGTTGTTTACTGTACGCTTCGATGCAAAACAAGGCTAAGTGCTAAACAATGACTTACGATGTACTTTTAACATTGTTGCAAGCCACGCAACAACATTTATGACCAATAAATCACTGTGGAAAAGCAAACTTCCTCCAAACAATAATTGAAATTAAATGTGCGTTTCAAACTGACTTGTATGCTAAAGTCAGTTACAACTTAAAAGCGACTTTAACGCCATAATGCAGTTAAAATCACCACTAAACCGTACATAACATAAATTTTACGTTTTACGATTTACCCACGTAAAAAAATTCATGGCATCGCAACAATATGATATGCTACGAATCATTACACGTAAGTAAAGTTGTAATTAACAATGATTAATGACATTTTGCTCGTAACAAATGCCCATCACGTATGTAATGTCAATATCTAGTGATTATATCAAGAATTAATTATTACATTAATCAACCCGGCTGCATGTTACTTTTGAAACTTTAATTTTCGGGTGTAAAGAAATGTATGGAACGTCGAAAATAAATATTTAGTAACCTAAGCTTTTTGAATTTAACAGGCACCTTGAGAATGTCCGGATCTGGCAGTGAAACACCTTGATAAATGTGGCAAACAATTTAATTTTATATTGATGAGAAATATTTTGTTTTGTAAAGGGTAATACTTTCTCTTGACTGCATCCCATTAATCTATTGCTTTTGCCTATTCACTTTAGGATGGCAAAGGTTCATGAACACCAGTATATAAGTAATTTTGAATAATTTCTAAAGCGGGTATAATTGTTACTGGGGTGTGTTAAGTTTGATCCCATCGGGTATACTATGTCGTCATTTATCACAGAAAGGTCAAACCTCTCAAAACACCCCTTTAAGCCCAACTACCCGAGTAGTGTTTTACCCTAACGTGTCTCATACCGTCGCGGGGTCAGGGAGGCCAAATTGTCGTCATAAATAACGTTTATTTTCGAACATAAATTTTCCTTTCTGGAAATGCTGTTCTAAAGGATAGTCTAGAGGAATTTGTACCCTCGGATGGCTAAGGTGTGAGGGTCAAAACCCCATCTCATCAGAAGTGAGGTTAAATGGTCTCAAGAGAGGGGTGCAGATTTTACCCCCTTATTATTCCCTTCAATAAGTATTCCCCCCTTAAGCGCTATAATCAATGCGGGCGCTTTTAACTGCTTGGTCCCTGTGCCTTCTACTATTGCACTGCAGCCTCAGGCAAAAGCACTAATACCTACATACTACTATGAAATTTTACAAGAAATTTACTACTTTTATTGGATAATCGTCTTATCTGATCCAACTTTGCCCTCAGTATTATTTGAGAAGGGAGTAGGTAAGGTGGGAGACATCCTCTTCTATATAACTATATCGCACCAAGTATGTGAATAGACGAACAAGTAAAAGTCACCATCGCTGAGCAGATTCAATGTTTATGCAAAGTGAAACCACAATCATCTCTGAAAATTTGGTTTCAACCGAACCCTCACGCTGATAAAAAGCTGACATATTTTTTGCCTACTCCTAAACTTCTAACAGGTTGTCAGCTATTTAAGAGACTTTGAAAAGGCTTTTGATGACACTTATGTGCAAATCCATGCATTCCTATGTTGCAGTTCAAAAAAACTTCTTTCAGACACAACAGACACTTGGCTTCATTAGTAGTTAGTTTAGTATAGAAACTATTGAGCTTAGGGGGTTGGTATGTGAATTCGTTTTAAAGACCCAGCTCCTCAAAGATATTGTTAAAGCCTACTTGACCCACCATTCACTCGTAAGACCGCTGCGTGCATATGTTGAATGTTCACTCCAGTAGATAAACATGTTTACACGCACATTATATTTTTAGTTTACATTTTCAAATACTACATGTAGTTTAAATGTAGATTAATAGACACTGCAAACATCTTGAACATGGACCCCCTAACAAAGCGTCAACCTAAAGATATGTAGATATTTAAGAATGTGGGTATTTTCATGCCTGGCTGAGTCATTTCTGTAGAGGTTTCTGTCCTTCTGTTGGAAACATCAGAGTTCTTTTCATTCCATGCCACATCCATTCAATGATGGCGAGTAATTCATTTTGCTACCACAATGTTGAATTGATAGTCCAGACAATGTTAGACGAATGTTAATTATATGAATGGTGGATACAGATGACTGGTCTTGTTCATCATGCCATACAATACTTGATGACTACGAAGCTTCATTCGGAGGAGGATTTACTTCTAATCATTTGTGACATGAAATTAAACTCGACTAGACTCTTTCATATTGGTTTTGACAAGTTGCTGTTAAAAATTGTATTTCCTTAAAGCTATTAGGTTACTTTGCGACTTCCGAATCATTTTAATCCGGAAAAAAAATCGTCTTTATGTTTTTCTGTTATCAAATGACGGCGACTTCCACGGAGATTGGGGACTAATGGTGTGCCTAATTTTGGGTGCAACGCTACATCACTTACCTTTATTCTATCCGAGACATGAAATTTTTACGATACCTTTACAATACACCGACTCACTAAAATCACGAAAAATCGAATTTTTTTCAATAAATATCATGTCACTAAACCTGATATCAACTTGTGGATGAACCTCTTCAATCTGATGAACAGTTAAGGTACCATCCTCCAATGATCAGTGACAGGCTAGAAATCATACCTTGGCACACCTGGGCCTAACCTACAACCGTCTTTCTCCCTGCTCATCATTCAAATTTACAGTACAGTTAATGGTCTCAGCACTAATGTGTATAAATTCCTAGGGAGCAGTATTATTTGAGCCTCACTGGTTATATGTTACTATCTCCCAAGTGCTCTGGACCCTGAATCTTATAATGGTCTTGGTGATTCTGTGTACAAATGCGTATGGTGCTTCTTTGTCAGAAGAAATGTTCATAAACATTTCTTTCCACGGAGAATTATTGCTATGTGAGCATTGGTGGGGATTTAAATGATGGGCGACCTAATGATCTCTAGAATAATACTTAATGAGTGCTTAATACACATGTTTTGCAATTTATTTTAAACATCAAATACCTGTGTGAATAAGCCTAGTGCACCGCTTTACTAAATGTAATGACTTGGAAATTCGCATTGAAATATTTAAGTTCTAATGTAGGAGGTTATTGGTTTTACAGAAATGGTTGGTTTTATGTACGAATATTGACTGTACAATTTTGAAGTGTATTCTAGGTATAAAGTCTTTTGTGAACATACACGGTGCGAACTTTATACGGAGAAAGCAACTCTTTTCATTTTTAGTGGAACAAGCCTAAGGAAAGAAAATATCGTTCACTGAACTTGATGGAACTGAGTAACATTACCCACGATTTAAATAAAGATACATGTACTTGACAACTTTTGGCACTGTTCGGTGAGAAAACCTAAAAACCTATATTTTGCTATTTACATCTCCCAGTATGATTATATGTTCAAATGTTTATCATAGTTATAAAGCAGGCTAGCTTTACCCACTTATTATAGCAGATTGCCCGAGGCTTGATTTCCTATAATTGGACCTTAAATGTTAAACAGGATTGAACAGAAGCTGCTCTATCATTAATACAATTTCTGTTATTGTTGCATTTGTCAATGATGAAAAAGGTACATCACCTCCTGGGAGGAAAATTAGTACACATAGAGGCTTACAGCTCCGGGGAGGCTTTGTTACAAGACTACATGAGGAAGAATCACCAATATGTTAGTAAATAACAATTATTCTAAGCTAACAAAAGATGATTTGTGCAGGTGATGGACTATGTGTTTAGACCATAGCATGGGATCAAAGTCCCAGCAGTAGGGGATCATCAGCCTCCAGGCAGGATTCATGTACAACTCAGTAGGAAGTCTTGTCCTCTAATTCACAAACATTGACCACTACCATCAATAATTTACAACTGTTTTCTCTCGCAATCTCCTGAATTTCCATTTTATTGCAATATATATTGTTGCCTGCTACATTGCCTTGAGTAAAAAAAGAAGCCTTTTCTTAGAAATGTTAATTTTATGTTTGACATCAAAGGGATGTAGATATGTATAATTAATCGCTGAGTTAAATTCCAACCATAAAAGCTTGCTTCAATATTTCGTTTGTCCTTTTAAAAAGTGTTTTACGAGTCATTCCAACACATGTTCGAAAATGTTCAAAACGATTTTCCTAGCCTTACGATTCAACTAAGATCTGGGTGGGCAATAAAGACGCTCAAGGCAACCAATATGTCTGAACATTTCAATATAATTTGATGTCTAGATGTTAGTATCTAAATATTTTGTTGGAGATGACTTTATTTGTAGACATAAGCAGTATAGGTTGACAGTGTAGGAGTAACTTCACCTGCCATAAACAATCACAACAAGACGCCTGTCAATCACATATCAACTCAAAATCAAAATATGAAGTTGATGTCAAACATGCTTGAAGGTATTTTCATATTCGTTGGCTCAGTGGTAGTGTATTTCTTCGCTGGAATAATTTACACAAATTCCCTGCAGATTTTTCTTTCTATTAAAAGTGCTCACATATCAGTACTTTAACCTTTTTGGGAAGTTACAGCTCTTAATGGGAATTGGAATTTTAAATGACTTGGAGATGTGCAATTGCGTCTAACTGATTTCTTTAGGTGATAATTTGCTAGAATTACAAATATGGCTTCATTGTCCTTAAATTTCAGCTGCACATAAACCTGAGGTCGAGCCAACGCGGGCTAATTTTACTGTTAACAAAACCACTCTGATAGTTATCAGACACAAAATTAGCCTTAAATTATGCAGGGATAAAATCCAATATAAATAGATGTATTTATACGTTGGAAAGCATTCATACTGCCATTGTGTGTACATTTTCCTGCGGTGTGGGTGGTATTTCTAGATTCCTACGGAGTTCCAGACAAATTAGGTCACAATGTAAGTTATTTAAGTTTCATGGCCACTGCTGAGTTAATTAAACGAGGTGCAAAGTAACAAGCGTTTTCTCGAGCAGTCAATTAACATTGATTTGCTCAGTAGGAAATTAACCTTGTCACTGGCAGTTACCTGCAATGACATGCCCCTCTGTGTATGATCGTATATGTGACAAATTCAGATACGAAGCAAGCGATCCTTAATTATCACAATAGTTAAATTTCTTTTAACAGTCATTTTGTAATGCAACAAAGTTTTGCATCTGCAACGTTAAAGAAGATCATGATTAAGTTTCCCTTTCACATATTCTATGTGTACTTCAACATAAATTAAGACTACTGGAGAATACTTCAATAGTATTCTCACATTCAACAATACTTTCGATTTAACGACATTTTGTTATGGAAAATCGCCAAGTTCTGAATGAGTGAAAGCATTTTAAACCAACAAAAGCGTTTTTATTAAACACAGACCCACTTTGCGTGCAAACTTAATAGCTTAACATTGCCAATCAATATGTAATGACTGTAACTCATGAACAGCAACATTAATAGCATAATTGACTCAACTCCTAAACGGCAACATTTTTACCTCCATTTAACTCAGTGAGCAATTTAGCTATTCCCCGAGCCTAAAAGGAAGTTCTGCATGATGATTAGAACACGAACACTTTGTGTGTAATTTTACCGAGAAATTTGAATCAAACCTTTTAAGACTTCAATGACTGTAACGCCAAATAGTTGCACATTGCGTGTGAAAATGTTCAGTGACATAATTTTTCCTGCTTGAATTATACCTCATCGCAAATAATCCCAGGCCATAAAGGGAATATCATAATTTAGAATCTATTAATGCTCTCCTCAATATCTCAACATGAATCTGTAAGTTTCCTTGACAGTTCCCTTTTTTCGATGTTAATTTTGATAAGGATTTAATGTTTTATGGACGTAAAAACATTAACTTCAATAATTTCCTCCACTAAGGATACCCGATATCTCAAACAATAATAACAATGTTTTATTAGTATTTACAATTCTTAATACTTTATTGTACTTAAGTACCATGTACATAAATTACTATAATACAATCGTTGTAGCACGCTGACTGGATTTAATGGAAAAGGACTACACTGCTATGTAAACAGGGTAACACGATGTACAGGATTTACACTTGTAAGAAATTATACCAGAATAAGGATGCAATACAAACCAGAAAAGTTGAAATGAATAATAAATACTACCTAGTAATGAAATGTACAATATTAAGTAAGGCACATCCAATTTCCGTCATTTTTCAATGAATTATTTTGGGTTTCGTTTTGTCTCGCCCTTTCCAATAATTTGCTGTAATTTCTAAAAATCCCACAAATTATAGTGACTCAACTGTACGTTAATAAAAAATTAACCAACAAATTAAAGACAGAAGGAAAGCTTATTTGGTTGGGAATTAAATTATGGTTTTACCATAACAAAAAGTTTAGTACAAGTGTTATTTTGTTATAAATAACAATTCAATCGGCAATCGAGAAGAAATTCTGCTGCGTCTTAAATTAAGTCACTTTTGGCAAGCAGACTTTACAGTGTCCCGGAGAACACGTTTTGTCTCTTCGATTCCTGCGACATTCTCAATTTTCAATGAGTGCATGAACCGTGGGGTCTAAAACTGTGGATACCCCACGTCGTATTTGACGTGGGAATTGTTCAATCCGCTTTTAATTTCAAAAGATCAGCAGTCCGCCATCCTTTACACGGAAAATCGCACATTGCGAAATAGGTCTACACCGAGTAATTTCAATAACTGTTTTTTGTCTCGTTGATGTAGCTTAGTACTGTGCCACTGCTGCGTGGTGCAAGGTGGGTATGTGATGTCCTACTCCTACGCCATGATGCCCCATGGTATGGTGCCCTAAAGGTGAGTGTTCCGTGGATGGGGGAGTTGGCATACCCGCTGTACTCTGGCAAACGTACCATTCACTCAAATTTGGCGCATGTGAGGATGTTAATCCGTGGTTAGTAAGAGGGTACGACGTTGGGTGCGCACTAAGATGGGTATTGACGGTCTGGGAAGTTAGCGAGCTGCTTGAGGTGTTGGTTCTCGAGCCCGAGGTGATGTTCGTCGGGCCAGAAGGTGCGGATGCTGGAGGTGAGGCCGCTTGGTCCGCGGAGGATTTTGTCGTGTTGGTCTCGGCCACACCATCGTCATCAGCATTGCTGTCGTTGTCGTGGTCGAAACTACTGTCACCCCCACTCTGTTCACCTAATAATAGAAAACAAAAATCGAATTAATAAAACATAATAGAAGCAAAATTTACATTGATTGCATTTTTATAGCAATTAAACAAGGCAAAGAAAGATATCAAATTGGGATGGTATGGGAACAAAGGAACTCCACGCAGTACCATTAATCTGCATGGAAAACTTGTTGTGAAATTCTCGTTTTAGAATTATGGTTCTTGATAGTTATATATTTACCTGATGATGTGGTGGTGGTGGTTGTGTTCGGTGTGGGAGATTTACAGTGAACCTTCATGTGTTTCCTCAGACTGCTCGGGTGTGTGTAGCTCTTGTCACATCCTTGCACCTAATAAAGCAAAACAATGTTTTCATTAAATTCTAAATTACGTTCATTAATGTTGTAGTGAACTAAGTATGCTTGGATTTGAGTTATGTTGTCGAATTGTTTACAAAGAAAAAATTTAATATTTTGTGAATGATGCCTACCTTGCAGTTGTATGGTTTATCACTGGTGTGTACATGAGAATGCTTCTTTCTGTCCGAACTGTTTGCGAATCGTCTGTCACATCCTTCGAATTCACATTTGAATGGTTTCTCACCTGAAAATACAGAACAGAAAGATATTATTTAGCATTTTATTCATTTTATTCTCATTGTTGAAGTAAATAATAAATCTGATATGGGAAAGGAAAATGAAAAGTGTAGGGATGTATCATGCAAATCAAGAAATGAACATTCGGTGGAAAAAATAGCATTCAGTTAATGCTGCGGAAAGGGACATGTTGCTTTAGGGGCCTATTGTACTCAGCAGGTGACTGTGACAGTAGCCAGCTTCACAGCAGGGGCCACTGTAGACAGCTTCCATATAGTGTGATGAGAATAATTTTCAAATATGTACTTGTATTCTAATACGACTCTCTTGCATACAATTTTTATGTTTTTACACACAGTTTAAATTTCTTGGGATAGCAAATTAATAGTAACTTTCCGTGTACGGAACAATACTAAATATCGAAATTCAAATTTAATGAAAGGCTGATTAATCGATTTTAAATTGCAGATATCAAGTTAACATCATGACTATTATTGAGTTAAAGTTCTCGGTCATGAAATGGTGTGAGAAACTGTACTGTTCCTAAAGTTGCTCATTGATTTCAAAAGCATTCCTGAATGCTTGAAGCCATCAATTATTAAACAAGCATTTGTGGACCTAGTCTACAATACATACCGTGCCAAAATCACTAGCTTACAATGCCTATAAACAGCCGAGCCTGCTCTAAATGATGAAAGGCTTGAGCATTCAAAGGCCATCATTTACTGGAGTTAAAATTGGGCATTATCGCTCACGCAATCTATGAAATAATCGAAGTGATACACTGGTAGGACCGATAGTGTTGTTTTAGATTGCTTTAAGCTGCTTGAACAGAGGCTTACAGACCCTTCCCAGGTCTTTGTTTAATCAAACAGCCATTTATTTGGAGCTGAGTAACAATGAGTGTAAAATGGTGCGTATTAATGAGATAATCACATCTGTCCTCGGGGCAATAGGATTAATGCTGGCCAATAGACAATTAGTTCGTTACCATTCCTAATTGTGCTTCTCTCACATACATTTTCTGCTTCTTTGCCTCCAACAAGACGCTGTCAAGTGTTATTTACAATGCTTATTTACTTCTTTGATTATTTTTAGTTACTGCTGAATAAATATATTTACAAACTTCTTTGAATTTAAATATTTTCCAGTCAATTGTGTACCCCTCTTTATTTGTAAATTAAAATAACATTGGGTATGGCATGTATGGCTCATCTGGAAATAAAAAGTGTAAAAGTAATATTCTAATAACACTTTCCCCACTAAGCAGGTGCTTCTGAAGCTATTAATTTAGAACTCCCTGTGAAAACTAACTTCAAAGTATTGTAATATTATGAAATCGTAATCACAATAGATCCTTACTGATTTGAGGTAATGTATTGTGTAACACTAAACCTAATATTGCTGAATTCTTTTATTGTCAAAGGTTTCTGTTTTCAATGAGGTATAAAATGACAGTCTTTTGGCTGTTTGTCTCCACTGGAGATTTGTTTCATTTTATTTTATTACTGGCGTTATTTTCTTCTCATCTTTGTGAACAATCACTTTTAATAAGACTCTGTACTGCAGTTAAGCACATAATTAGAATCTAATGAAAATTTATGAAAACAGAGACCCTTGACCCACAATGCTTTGGAAGTAGTAATTTCTAGCAATTTTGTGGTTACATTTACGCAAGAGAGAAATTGGAGCATCTACGACACGTGTTCCTTTGAGTTTGTGAGATCTATCATCATTGTCATTCTAGTTAATTGTCTCCAATAAAACTTCATGATTAAATAATTGGCGCACGGTAGAACTTATTTCTAATGTCAGATTTTGGTACAAGATGTTGCATTTACATGGCCATACCAATGTAACGGACTAAAATAGCAACAAGAAACCAGTAGCACTGGCACCCCATACAGATATAATTTTCATATCAAACACTTCACATGATTTTTTTGCCGTTGGTTACGAGCACAGACGGTATATAGGACTGTCCTTTTTACCGCCTGTATTACAAGTGTGTGTTCTTTATGGCAATATTAAATATAGTAGTGGTGGTTCCTACTGAGAAAATACAGCTATATCAGCTAAAGTACAGAAAAAGCTATGCAGGGGTTTTTCAATCACTTTGTGAAAAGTAGTAACAAAATGCCTTCTTGTGAATGTTAAACAACCTTTTGTTCGACTCTTCCATTCATTTTCTCTAATAAATCAATGCTAACTATGTTCGTTATGACAGGTCATAGCCATTTTAAAATTGTGAATTAGACACAAAAACAGTGGCTTTGGAGTGTAAAGAGTAGCTAAAGGCAACTACTCTGAAGTTCCCCGAAGCTTTGAAACAGATTTCGCATAAACTAAGAGCCTGTGGCGATAAGATAGTTATTAGAGTGACTGAAAGGCTAAAAGGGACTACCAAACACTGCGATTTACAACAATATAACACCTTGTAAGAGAGTGAACAAAGGTTTAGAACAACTAGTGCATAAGTTGTATCACCTCTGACATAAAAATAACATTTTTAGATAACTTTCAACACAGGATTTTACACCTGGGGACAAAAATAAACGTTGGTTCACGACTCTCCTGCACCTTTTCCTTTTCCCTGTGGGGAGTAAAATTGTGTAAGAATGGATTCCATTTTGTGATGCTTGTGAGAATGTCGGTGACTTCAAAGCAGAAGTACAAGTCCCGAGGTTAGAACATATGTCAAAGAATTCTAGTGCCATAACTTTCTTCGTGCAAAATCTCTACGACACAGTTTTAACAAATTGTTCCCTGTAGGTCCCTAAATCTCCTTAAACTTAACTTACTATGGCTTGCTCGCAACTTGTCAATGAACTGAAAGCCGTCCAAATTACACACCCACACACGATTCTGCGAGCGATTATTGCCAGTGCAAATTTGCATAGATGATGCACGCCAATGCATACTCTTACAAAGTTCTTCAGTTCTTGCTTTTTAGTTATTAAATATATTAAAAGTGTGTAATATATTTACCACTGTTGTTGATGTCAATTACAGAATTGCAAGTTCCCTGTGTACCGCATGCACTTAATTCTTCACAAATTGACATCCGACCATTTCTCCAGTAATTTCATAAATTTGGGTGCCCAATTAGGAAAGAAACGAACTCTTCAAACTTGTAGTATTAAGACTTTTTACCATTTTGCAGGTGTTACTTTGACAAACATACCAGTCTATGGAGCATGACATCCGAACACCTTACAAGGTATCATGTTAAACCCTTAAGCTACTATCTTAGTGGTTCATTATAGTATTGGGTCCCTAAATGTTCTAATACTACAATGATTCTCAACAATGAGAATAGTATAGTTTTGCCATTTTTAGACTCAATAAAAGCTTGGAAGGGGATGTAAGTGTCAAGAACACTTAGCCATGCCTAAATTAGGGTGGGTACCATCTGTGTTGTTGCGATTTCTACTGCATATTGTTTTGTGAATCACATTTCAGCTACTGGTTTTACTTTTCTGTTGCATATTTACTTTAAAGTTCTGTTACAAACACAGTGTACATTATTTAAAGGTTCATAGACTATCCCTGCATGATAAAAGATTTCTTTGGCCGGGGACAAATTTCACAACACATGCAGGAAAGAGGCGCACTTCTTCGCTGGTGAGGTAAGGAAGCTGTCTGGCTGCGTGGTCGCCGAATCTGCAGTTGATTTTGCGGGTGTACGTATCCCCCTCAAACCCTCCTTCTTTACACCTTCAGCTCTTGTCTACATCAACAGGCAGCTGGCCTACATTACACCTCACTAACCCTACAGAAATGTTTCTAATCTCATGTTCTCTATTCATATTTTTCATACATCTACCACCATATTTCCCTTGTAAAAGTGGAGATTCTTAAACATGAAAAATTCAAAAAAGATAATTTTCATATATTGCTTTGATATTTACACGTAAATCGGAAACGCTAATCGGAGAAACTTACTTTCCCGATGATCCTGGCTTATCGCTTCCGATGTCTTGTGCCAGAAAAGAAAACTCGGTGCATCAATCGGGAGTAATTTACTCAATTATCGCTTATTGCCCCGACTCTTAATCCTATTACAAGCACATAAGGTCCTTAAATACTTCAAAAGTAAGGCGTTTAACAATCTGCAAAGATGTTTCTGATGGGATTAGGGACCCGATACATGGAAAAAGAGAGAATGTTTCGCAGTCAGAGCCGCCTGCTTAACGGTAAATATTTCCGCCACTGCTAACAAGTGCTGTCAACACATAATTAAGTGCATCTGTTGCGATTATTTATTTAAGAATATTACACACTTTGTGTGTCTATTTCAATTTCTCTTGAGTGTTTGTTAACGACAGCTTAGTCATTTAGCTCTCTTGAAATTTACTCTACTCTCCAGATTGCTAAAATTATCAATTTCCTGAAATTGCTCTTTTTTGTACGTAAGATTTTAGATTTATACATTTAATGCATGAATTAAAATAAGCTTCAGAATATTTTATCGAATTAAAACACAATCTCATTTATCATGAAAAAATTGCGTTTCAGGCAATAAGATCTTTATTTATTTTTATTTTTTTGAATGATCACTTCGGAGGTCAATCCCGTTCAGATAGTCAAAACCATGACAAAACTGTTTTTCTTTTTCGAGGCCAATAACGGAAGTCGTATATCATTTATCCTGGAAATTTATTGGAAGTTCTCGCATTACAAATAGTCCCCGCGGGATTTGTGGGGATTAACAGATTAATGCAAAGTGCCAACAAATGCAAATTTCGGATGAAATCGCGGTTTCACGGTCATAACCAAGAACGTGGCGAGATCTCTGACACACGAGCATTTATTGACTGAAATGTAATTAATTTTATGGCCGCAATAAACTCGCAAAGGTGTGCAAAACTAACAGTATCATACTTTATGGAAATCTAATTAGGTATTTATGATATCTACAGGAAAAGATCTTTAGTATCTTCCTGTCATTTATCCCCAGAGTTCATAAATTTCAAAGTTATCTAATTAAACCTGGTTTGCAAATGTGGTTAATGTGGTCTTGAGTCCTGTAAACTATTTTTGTTTCTTCCTGAAATTTTGCATTAAAATCAATCAAATTTTAAGACTGGCACAAGACTAGCGCAAATTACAAATTCTCTCTGTGGATAAAATGCCAGAGTAGCTCACCTCCCTTAAGAAATTCAATTCAGTTAAAACGTCCAGCGGAAATTAACTTTACAAAGATTTTGACAAAGCTTTTGCGGGATGCACCCTAAACACGATTTACCACAGCTTCTGATAAATTTCAGTCAGTGTGTTCACTGTACTTTAAAACCTGTCAATTAAAGAAATTTTGGAAGGTTTACAAAGTGCAGGCACTTGTTGAACACTTGTTCGAGCTGTCAACATCTCGGTGATGGCTCCCGTGACAGCTTCGTATTAACCATTACCCTTTAAATCACTGTCATCAAGAATATAAGTATATCACCGTATATTTAAATTTGTAAGTCAAAAGGAAAACTATAATACATTTCCTACCTAAACCGTGTGGTGGACTCGTTTAACTTTAGTGCAACATATTTAAATTGTGTATTATTCTACCCATTGCTATGGCAACTAAAGGTTCAACCTCCCAAATTCAAAGTCAATCCAAACAGCTTCGAAATGTCAAACTATAGTGAATTAAGAAAGAAGGACACGAGTCAAATGACCAATTTGTTCAGGGGCACTGGTGAAAGTCAACACTTGGAACTGTTTGTATTTTCTTCGGAATCAAAGCCTTTTGAACTCCGCGAGATTTCCCGTTGACTGGCTTGAAAATTTGGTTTTAGATCTTTTGTACAATTTCTCGGCCAGTCATGTTGTACTTGTCTCAACAGTTTTAGAATTTCAAGAGCATTCTATTCTTGACCTATATTTATTTGCCCAATTTACACGAGGCAAAATATTGAAATTACTGGCATGGGGCCCTTTATTTTGTTTCTTTTAAACACAGAGGAAGACACTTTGCTAGAAAATCAAACTACAGAAACTGATCAAAGATGTTGGCAGTCAAGTCCCTCGGTTTAGATGTGATCTTCACATGAGAAGACGAAAGTACAATCCAATAATCCTCCCTAGCAACCTTTGGATCTGTGAAAATATTTACCAATATGAAGTGCAAACATGAGAATAATCAACACACTCTCTTGTATAATGCACATGTTTCGACCAAAATTATTATACAACATACACAATGAAAGTCACTACTAGACACTAGTAATAATTTGAAATATCTTGATCTGAATACATCCGAATAAATGTATGAGAGAAAGTTTTTAAACAGTCATTTAATTTACTCAGTAACGATATCAAGTACTATCCAATTAAAATCAACTCTTTTGGTTCATTTGACGCATTTCGCATGACTAAACTAGTTTGACTCGCTCTTGATTCATACTTTTGTCTCATTATATCCCAAAGAGAGAGGCTTGACTTGATGCTCTCATTCTCAACATGTGTGCCTATCTATTGTGTGGTTTTCCCTTGCATGTTAGTAAAAGATGCTCCCTAAAGTTCATCAACCACTCTATATTTAAAAACGGGCATTTGGATAATAAACTGACAGATTGTAAACTTCAATGCCATTAAATTTTAAGGAGGCTCCTGACCAATTTATTGTTTCTGAGATCGTAAGCGATGAACACATTTGTTACTATTCGTGTCTGCACCTACACGATGTGGATAACTGCTGTCTCACGTGTAAAATACATTTGTTAATTAGAAATTGGAATTTACAGGTTTCACCCACCTTAAATAAGCTCGTTTTTCACTGAAATTTAAAGTACGTTTGCGTGCATGTCACATAGACAACCTAAGGAAACTGGGTAATGGTTTTGAACATCTATTGACTCCCCGAACTGAATACAGAGAGAAATTGAAGCCAATTTGTAACAAGGACCTTTAGGCCAGCTGCAATTTAATATCAAAATGGGTTGACAGCAAAAATTTTAGGTTCGGATATTTTCAAGGTTAAATGTTTTAGCGTACAAGTCTAACTACTTAAGGTGATACCTTATTGCTGCTAAGTGACGATGCTATATCAAAAAATTCTAAAGATTAAATGCTACACATTTGAAAATTATTTCTTTGAAAATTATTTCCATGAAAATTTCTGGAAAAAATTGCTAATTATTTATCAGAATAATAAAAACAGAAATCATGCTACTCAAGTAATCATAAGTGAAAAGAGCTTTTGACTTTTCAGGCCGTTGCAAGTTTATTTGGGTACTTTTCCCTGGGCAAATGACAGCATCAAATCAGTTTGGCTGGCAGTGATTTTTGTTGCCCCCAACAAGTTGGGCCTCATTAAGCTGGGTATTTCATACAATTATCGGTGATTATGTGTATTGATAAGCAGATGCACGTGCGCTGTTCAGTAACATGCAGACACATGCAAAAATATACCCGAGAACATGTACACATGCCTAAAGATGAGTATGAAACTTTTTGAGCTATTGGATCGTGTTTATCTCAAATACACCACAGTTCTCCTGATTTAAATTTGTCCAGAAATTCACAGAAATTATTTTAACTTCAACTTGTCAATCTTCATGAAATATGTTACCCTGGTTGAAATGTAAAACTCGGCTGATGCACATAAAATTACGTGTCTATTTATTTTTGCAAGCGTGTGCGAGTGTAAACAGTTTGTTGTGCTATGTTATACGAGCCTCTCGAATGTTCATCACTTGCTCGTGAGTACCACTAGTAGAACCTGTATTTTAACTATTCCTACACATATTTAAACCTCCATTAGGGCAAAGTTATCTCATCTTGCCATTTTATCTAATGTGACAAGTATGATGTCACTGCATTTCTGATAAACCTGAGCCTTTCTACCTACCAGTTCTTCTGCTTGCCTAAAGTTTAAATTTGGATTTCGTCTATTCAGAGTGTAGAAATTATAATTCCTGTTTATTATGAAATCTAGAGCTTCTACCAATTTGTGACATACATTTCTCTTGACAGAAAAGGGAAGTGTCGTGTGTTAATAGAATACTTAAGGGAAACCCGAGATTAAAATTAGCTGTTATTTTAGAATCGACAATTTGGAGTGAAATGAATGTTCCAATTTAACTGCTAAGAACACAGACATCTGAGTAGGCTTTTCCGTTGTCACTCAACTTGTTGGGGACAGGTTGGGGACATTTTCTTTCGAGTTAGTTCTTGATATATATTAATTTTACAGAACACAGATACAAATGTAATTAAGATTATGCCCATTTGTGCAGACAAAAAAGTATGAAATAAGTTTGAAACTACATAAAAACAATACTTTTGCATACCTGTATGTGTTCTTTTGTGTATCTTGAGATTTTCAGATCTGGCAAAGACTTTGCCGCATCCGGGGAAAGGGCAAGGGAATGGCTTCTCTCCAGTGTGGACCCGTATATGGTTAACAAGTTTGTACTTGGCTTTGAAGGGTTTTCCGTCGCGGGGACAATTCTGCCAGAAGCAGGCGTGGTTGGTTTGCTCGGGTCCACCGACGTGTTCTACCGTCAAGTGGGTGACGATCTCGTGCATTGTTGAGAAGAGTTTTCCGCAAGGTTTGCGGGGCTCTGGGGCATCCTGGTCGATCCACAGGCAGGTGTGTTCCTGCTTGATGGGTGGGCGCATGTAGCGGAAGAAGGCTCCAGGTCCATGAGGGTTCATTCCCATGTGCTGCATGCCGTAAGCCCCGTGAGGGTTGTGGTAATTCTGCAAGTGGGACGCATGGAAGTGATCGGCGCGACTAGGCGAGGTCATCTGGTTGTGGAAGCCAGCGGCATCAGCCCGTCCGTACATATCGCCTGGGATGGACAGCCTCGGGATCTGGGCATTCATGTGAGCTCCAGCTCCGTGGCCCGTGTGATCAAGTCCTGGTAACATTATTTGACTAGAGGAAGGGTCTGAGTGGTGTGGAACGTGCAGGGAAGCCGTGCTCGGTACACCGAACATCGAGTGGTTAGGGGCCGCATCAGCGATACCCATGTGTTCTCGGCTCCGAAGTAAAAAGTCCCGTGCGGCGTAGCTGGCTGCGTGGTGGGCATTCATTGCGGCGTAACCGTTCTGCGATGCGTGATACTGCGAGGTTTGGGAGTGAGCGGCTCCCGTGGTATCTCCCATGTGCGGCGGGGACAACTTCAATGCTCCGTGGGAAAGGTGGGCTGTATGAGCCGCTGCGGTGTCCATGAAGGGATTCAACATCATAAGTTCTTTAGCAACGTTGTCGTCGCCAAAACAATGAGAAGCAGCAGCTGCGGCTTCGGTAGTTAACTGCGGATTCCTTGTTGTTTCTTTCAACAAACTATCCTTTTGTTTCAATGCACCATTCCAAAGCACAAAAGCACCGTTACTACTGTTACTCCAACAAGAAACGTTTTCAGTTTTCGGTAGTCCTTTAGTTATTAATGTCGAATTGCCTTTTGCATTCTCTACACTGTCAACACTTGCTGATCTACTCTGGCTATAGTCACTCAGTTGTTCTGGTTCCTGTGGTACTTCTTGAGAAGTCTGCGGCAGGAAGGGTGAAGGCGCATGCAGGGTATTGCTAACTGTAAATGGTGAGTACACTGCTGGGCTTGCAGCAGGATGACCATTGACAATACAGTGGTGTAACCTTGGCGAGACACAAGCATCAACTGTTAACTTGGTTGTATTCACACGGCTATAAGACTGATCCATGGTGAGGCCCTTTTGATTCAACCTATTCACTACCAGTCAGCTATCTCAGCAGGGATCCAGTTTGGAGCACCAATACAAGTGAGGTTCTACATATACCAGTCATCTTCACATTAAGCTGCGGTTTTCCAACCAATCAGCACAATGCTTATAATCCCCGAAGGCCTCACAGCATTAAAGGGCGGCGCTCATTGGTTAAGCGGAACTTCATTTCCATCTAGGATTACTGAAGAGCCCAGCGGGAGTACAGCTGACTGAACAATGACACGGTTGCTTGAAACACGCCTCCAAGGCCAGAAATTACGGCAAAGAAGTGCTTCCTGTAGTTGTCAACAAAATAAGATGCACCTGACATAGGAATATAACATGTAAATGTATATTGTATACTTTTAGGGCCTGTTTTAACCGCTGTACCATTTTGCTCAATAAGATTAAACTGTAAACACAGTGCAGCGTATTTCTCAACTGGTCTCTCAAGCCCAGCTAGACATCCCAAACTCCTGCTTCGATCCCGTGGACCTCTGATTCAGCTTCTCCCCTGAAGCTTCCCTACCTCCAGCCGCTATCCCACCAGTCCTCATACCTTGTGATCGTCTACTGTTTGTTGTATGTAAGCCAATTAGAAACCTATACAGGCAAATATGAAGTCTCATGACTGTAGCAGGATACCTGCTGTATTTTTTTATATTACTAAGCTCGTGCAAAGCCTCCCTCCATGGGTCTACCATTTCCCTTCAAAGTGAGCAACTGTTTTCAACAGATACATTTGTATTTAACATTGCAGATCTTTGGAAGATGTCTATCATGAAAATAAGATCAATACATCAGATTTTGCACACAGTAAGAAAGGCAAACTGTGTGCAAATTTAAAGAAACTTTAATGTGTGTAGGAAAACTTATATTTATGCCAATAAAAACTTCACGAGTGGTTCTTTTCTCTGTATTCCGTGACTCATTAGGTGCAAAATGTGAACACTGAATTTGTTTTGAAAAGAAAGCGAAGTACTTTTACTAAATCAAACTCCTCCTGTGAAACCACAACCATTTCGAATTCAATAAACAATATGAGAAAGCGACCCTTGCCATGCAGATGTCCTGCACCCGTTTGACGATTTTCTTCAATATTGAGTTCTCTATGGGTGTAAATAAAATAAAATGCACCGGACTTTGAAATTTTCGCACGTATAGTAAACGAGGTTAATTATTACAAAACATGTATTTATTTATGTTTTGCAAAGATACAAACTCCCATTGACAGCAAAGAAGAATCAGTAACATCCCATTGTGTCGATTGATCTTCGGCACAAACCAACAGGTGGGCTTCGCAATACAAATGCTGAATTGAATTGGGGGTCGCAACACCAAATAACATGGAAAAAAGTTTAAAACAACATATTGAAATAGATTTTTTCTGTGCTAGGCCTACTTACTACATGATAAAGTAGGAAAGAATAAGGTAATGACTACTTTTCAAAAGATCCTTTTGAGAGATAATAAGTGAAATGGGAAGTACTGCAATAAAGGATCGTTTCTAACTTTATATGCAGCGGCAATAAAACTGAATGGGTATTACCTTCAGTCAGTTTATTACCCTTGGCTTAGCTGAATCCCAATCTAACACTGCAATAAGTCTTACATTATGTGTAATTATACCTTAAATGTTGTATAGGCTTTGCATAAATTGAGATTTATAGTAATCATATAATCTGATTTACTTTTCTGTTAAACCCCAATAAATGTTACCTTCCAATGTCAGTATTGCAAGTAACTATAAGACTGGTTTTTGTTTGACTTCATAAAACATTTTAAAATTAATTGAGGGAAGAGTCGAATGTGATCTCGAGATAACGTTCCCATTATTTTCAAATTCCTTTGCACTTGTTAACGACTTGCAAATTGACCAGATTTTCTGGCCACAGCTCACACGTTGGTGAAATGTACATTATCTGGAAATCTCGAATAAAGTGTCAGGAAAGAGGGCTCATAAACTTGATAAAATAATGACACTTGTATTAGAATCTCAAGCACAGATCAGATTTCGGAAATTAGAAGGGCGTGTGTTCCTAGCCGTTAGATAGCGAAATAATCCTTTAATTAGTTTAAAATTAGTTTTATCACACCAGAGAAGGATGGGTTATTTGGCCATAATTGTGCTACAGTTACCCAACAGTTACTTCATTATGAAATCTTGAGTCTAATATCGCTTGACAGAATTACAATAAAATGGGTTACAAAATAAGTGGGGGTGGGACAAGTTAGATAATATTTTTTCCTTATTAGATCTAATGTAAATTCTGAAATAGGTGATAAGCACTACCTGAATTATGTACTAGTGATTTGAAGTTCAGTGACGTTAGCGCTAAACCGCTCTTCTCTCTTCTTTTTTATACAATAGGATGGTTTTAGACAAGATGAAAACTATGCGCATTTAAAAGTGAAGGAAATAAGAAAATCTCTGACTTATTTATTATATTTATCACCAATGCAAAATGTAAGTAATAATAGAACCCATAGGTGGTTAATAAACTGTGTAACGCACCTCTTCGTTTATTACATAAAAGTATAATACACCTTCTTTTTTAAATTGTCTGATCAGATAAAAATCTCAGAATATATGTGTAGTATTGTGGACTTTAATGCGGGATCCCCATTGGGCTCTTGACATTCTGGTATTATACATCGTGAACGCTATCATAGAAATTCACAATGCTTTTTAAGGGACTTTCACTTTACGAAATATATGCAGAAAAAAATGCCCCATTGAGTTGGCACAGGCACCTTTGTGCAATACATTTTGGCATTTTTAAAGTTAAAGACAAGGATCTGTTTTGTGTCTCGGAATTATGTGGGAAAGCCTTTGACGAGTGGACATTTTGACCAATCTATTTGACTTCGACGTTTGAATGTTTGTTGACCAAATGTACAAATTGGTGATGAATTCCAAGCTCTTTGGTACAGTTAGGTGTAAAAATGTCAAAGAGTATTCAATTTGTCTGCGTTACCTAAAGGATGAATAATCCAGACAGTAAATGAAAGATAATAAAACGGAAATACACTGCAAAAAATATCTTTTCACTGCACCTCACCACTAAAAGTATCAAATTTCTAACTCGTACTATTTAAAGAACTTAATTTAACAAAAGGTCCTTATTGAGGAAGACAAGTTTGAAAGCAGACCACCCCCAGTGAGGCTAATTTCTTTACAAGCTGATTTTAACCAAGATAAGATTATGTAAAAAAATTAACATGACATGTCTGTGTCAAGAAACTGTTGATGGTCTTGTTAAAGTTTCCTAAGGATGTAACATCTTTTCGTAATATCATATTATGTTTCTTAAATTGTGTTACTTCCTCTGAAATTTAAGATAAATTTGCAGACAATAAAATGAGTTGCAGCACATATAAATTTTGAAATTATAACAGTGTCCAATTGTACTTTCAGACAAAAACAACGGAAGTCCTCGCACCAACTTGTTTCACAAACGGGCAAGGTTGGCACACGAAAATCCCATAATACGTGATAATATTTATACAATTTTCAACAGGTTCCCAATAGCAAAAGTGATAAGTAGCTCGTATGAATAGGTCTTCAATTTGCTGAGCTATTGAAAACACCATAAGTCATTCTCCCTCTTAAAGTGTCAATATTTACTTTTAGGATTTAGTCTGAGGAAGTGTGTGCCCGCTTGAATAAGGCTCGTGTCAGTGGAAAACGTTTAAAAAACTATAGATGGGATGGATGGGATTGATAGGCTCAGACTATCCTACCAATCAAAACAATAACGTAGTATTGATCCTTCAAAATGATTAAATCCCAAAAGAAATTGTCTGTCAAATATAATACTCTAATCTCAATAGATGTTTTCATTGCAACAATCAGGATTACTGTATTATAAGAATGTAACAATATTTTTGCTCATATTTGAGCCTAAAACTTTCAGATGCGGATTTAATTTTAATTCGCGGTCAGATTAAGATGTGGCATATGTCACAGTTACAATCAGAGATTAAATGTAGTATCTCGAATGTTTAATTTCTGTTCCAAACACTCATTTCCCGAAGTTGGTATGCTTTTGGCTCCAATACCGTTTTAATGAATCAAGTCTTGACTCTAAATAAATCCCAGTATCTCCTGTCAGAAAGTCAGGAATTAAAATGCACTTTCTCGCCATTTAACTATAAATTAGATTATGAAATGAAAACATGTCAAAATTTACGTAGGTTACTTATCACTTAACAAGTTGTTGCACGTAGTAAGTTCGGATTAATCGTACAGCAGGATGTATGATAGTGATGCAATCCAATTATTTGGCTGGTATACCGACGAAGGAAATGTAAAGACTACATACTAATCCTCCGTTCCGTTTACCTAGAAACCTGAGTGCCCATAAATATTCACACTTTTCCCCCTTCCTATCTTCAAACTGCAATAACTTAAACATGCAAATTTAAGCTGTATATTCATATTTTCTATAGTGGTAGGTTTATCTCGAAAAAAAGTTATGAATATACACTTCGTGTCAAATGTAAAGATGTTATCAACATATTCATCACTGCTGCAATAAATTAATTGGTATTGACAGCATGCATGGTCACTTTTAGCACCAAGTTGGGGGTTACCCATCATGGCTTGAGAAGACAGCGCCTGAGATGCTAAGTGAGATATGATCATCAGGTTCCCTCCCATTTCAGGTGATGAGATCCTTATCAGTCGGCAGGTTGAAATCTGTTGCTTAACTTTGAAAATAATCTGGTGAAGGTGTTCTTATGATAGAACCTATCTCGTCTTTTAGCCCGAATAGAGCTAATCTTCCCCAGCTAGATGCCTCAAGACTCAAGACTAAATGTTCAGACTCCGAGTTTTTATTTAATAGTTTTATGTATTTTGGCTATTATATTATGATGTTCACTGAACCATTTTACGCTTTTACAATTTCAACTCCAATAGAGAACTCATCCAATTTTGGCGTGAGCCATTGCTACATTTTGTACGCGGTGATAAGAAAAGTGCCACAAACTATTTTGTGAAAAATCCACATGTTATCGTGGTCTTAACTATTCGTAATTCATAAGTAATTACAAAATTCTTTGGTTATGAAGAAGTCCCCAATAAAAAGATTTATGTGCACAAACAGCTTGATAGATGAAATACACATAGATGCTTGCAGCAGTCCACATTTCAAGTCTTGCTGACAAGGAAAAGTCTTCACTTTCAGATTTATTTATTCAGGGAAAGTGTATCCAAATTACAGAAGTACCTCCAGGGCTAAATAGGGATGAGATCCCCTTTTTCCACAGAGATACACTTACCACTTTCTTCAGTAATAACAATAAAACTGGTCTTATCTCATTGTCCCAAGTCAGCTCATCATGACATACAAGCTCTATCAAATTCGATCTATTCACTCCCATGCAAAACATTGCCTCAAACTATCATCTTATTTTATTTCCTCTGTACAAATACATGGTTAACGATATTCCAAAGATACATGCCTTTTTAAATTATTTCCTCAGTTAATTTACTGACCCCCTGAAAGGATAATTTGCTTTTACCATTGTAAAATCAAACATAAAAAGACTCGGTTAAGGATATACAAAAATAAGATGTAAGAAGGTGTAAAACTATTGTCAAACTCTAAATCCTGAAGACAGTTTCATTTGAAATGTTTTCATTTCCGTCCCAAATATAAACTGCATGTGGTTAGACTTTACGTTGCATTACATAATAAAAGCGTAAATGTATTCATTCGTCTTCTTGAATTTTAGTAGAAATTGTGATTTTTAACCTGCGCCTGAATGCAGATGAACCAACTGTGGCCATAAATTAGGATGAAAAACTTGTGTAAGCTATGTAACAAATTTTACTACAAGCTTCAATTGATCAAAAGCCTTTATTTTAAAATGTCATTTTCATTAGATTAAAACCTGAAATGACCATCCTGTAGTTGCAGATGTACTGCCATGGCGTAACAATGTGCTGATTCTACAATAGCATACCGACATCCTAATATGGGACAAAGAGATGGACACCTGGATGCAAATCTGTTCGGCTGCAAATCAGGTATTCAAGTGTTCTTGAGTGGAGGGTTTCATTTTGATAGTGTAAATTTTTATTGTCGGCCAGACTAGATCAATTAGTGTTTATTAAGCGTCAATTAGTGTCAGTACTATATATTTGTAAATAGACAATTAGTGGGACATCCTGGGATGGACACTCGAACGGTGTTAGTCCATCACTTTTGAGTGAACCCCCTACTGGTTGTGTACAAATACGTCACATTGGGGTAGACCCTTCTGATCCACAGGATCCCTGCACTTGTAAAGGGCATCCATCCTACAAACGATGCAGCCTGCCCATGGTGACGAAGTTCGGCCGAGAATACGAACTAATCAGTGGGTTACTAATGAGGACTGGAGTGAAGTAATTGTTTACCCTTTTAAGGGCAAATGCAAACGCTTTTGTGGTCCATCCAAACCCAACAGTGAAGCCGTGTGAAACTGTCCAATTTCCAACACTTCTAAAGACTAACAGTAACCAGCCTAGGTCGCAACTTTTGTGTCCCTCTATCCCAGTCTATTCATTATATTTACAAAGGATTCCCTCCCACATTTTGCACGCTCCCTGGCATCTTTGCACCTTTTAAATGGTTATCCAGTGGAATAAGGTGGTTAACTTAAGGAAAGACGTGTAATCTCCACAATAACAATGGGATGACATGCCCATGGCATGTTGGAATGTAGGAATTACACATAGTTGGACTGATGAAATTACTTGCCGATGTCTTAATTATGTAAAAACCTCACTATCGTCTATTATAATCAAATTCTACCATGAACACATAATGAGATAATGATGAATAGTAACGATTTGTAATAATTTAGTTCTATACAGATACAAAACATTCATGCATTTTGTAGTGAAACGAGCAGGATAAATACCAGTAATATTAGTATTTCTGTCCGGTTCGCATAACTTCTTATTTCTTGTCCACCATGTCTATCAATTTAACTCTTCCCAGATCCACTAGTTGGCCTGTTCACTGCATTCCTTCTACTTCTGAAAGGAGCTGCTCATAATCTGGCCAAGTCCCAACTTCTGCAGTAGCATTTCCAACAAAAACTTCCAAAATTCCTCACACTTAATGTGTGAATCCAAGTGAAAATAATGCA
>JBCAUI010021009.1:0-21781 GCA_038406195.1 Haplosyllis anthogorgicola | reverse complement strand
GTATGTTTAAAATTATATTCTATATTTGTCACTGTTGTAGAGACTGAGAAGGAAATTTTCAAAATTTCACGACAAAACATGACAGGTTTTGTTCATGTTTGACACACAATTTCCGGAGATGGCTGCACATCAGCAAACTGCAGGCAAACTTCATAGGGTGAAGCAGGGCAGGTACACGAGCCAAACGTTGACTTTCAGCTAATTGTCTTAAAAAATTATGGCAATTAAAGCAGTTCCATCAGCTCGCTATGTACCAGACATGTGTTTGCTTGTGTCGCACGCATGCCTGTACAATTCCTGTGTTAGAATCCTACATTGTGCGAAGTCCCTCGTTAGTTGTACGTCCCCAGACAGGACCAAGACACCCATGGTTGTGCCAGTTGTGTCAAACATCTCCCGTCACCTGCTGCCCTAGGGTTGTATACATGACCCACGTGGCTCTAATTAATGCCTCTTTAACTTCCTATTGACATTACGTAACAGTTCATTTGCGAGTGTGGGTTCCAGTATGACAATATTTGGTCATCCCTACCTGTTACAGGTACTGCTAGGACTTCCCTAAGTGTATGGTTGTCCCACTAGTTCTCAATTCTAAACACCTTCAGGTACTAACTAACCTTGCAAACTCAATTCACATGATGAAATCAAGAGGCCGTCACTGATAGAATATGAGACCACTACACCAATACCTTTATGTTTGTCATCATCCATCATAACTGTATGCTTATACATAAAAATAGCGCACATGCATACTTTAAAAATACGTAAATTTATATACATACGTTTTACCATAGTATATCTGTACATTTAACGCAAGAATTTATCGCTTGAATTTAAACAACAGTTTAGTTTCCCTCAGATTCTCAAACGCTGGCTTGACAGCTTCTGAGATTTATTCAATGAAATGTATTAGAAAAATAAGGACAATAAAATCAGCGTATTCATCTCCTCTTGTAATAAAAAGCTACCTTTAAATGTAGACTTTTAAATAATTGATGTAAAATATGATTAAAGGCAAGGTAGGAGTAGTGATTTAGCATTAACGTGACAAGCCTGCTTTAGCCTGCATAAGGAAGGTAGGGCCCGTACCTTCTAATGAGATGCCTGCAGCACCATTCTGATTGGTTGGCAAGTCACTCCCCGTGAGGTTGGTGATTCGTCTATGTGGGGGACACATTGTATTGTTGTGTACAGCTCTGACACATTATAAAGCACAGGAATCAGTGAGAGTGCCATCATAAGATCATATCTTACCCAAAGAGACAAGAAGACATGGACGCATCTTCCCTACTAGCTGGGGTCTCTCCAAAGGGTCCTGAAGCACTCTTATCTCATGTCAGTGCCGGTAAGTCATCATATTTTCATCATATTTAGCTAAATACAGCTTCATTTGTACAACAATCAGGTTTGTTTTCAGCATTCTCACCAGAAATCATAGGATAATTATAGTCTCACACGGCTTTATTAGTACAGAAGCAGCATGATAGGTCTAGGTATTATTTAATTTATTTGGGCGTGAATTAAATAAGGTTGTTTCAATTTTGGCCTGATAAGTCCTATACAAGGCCCAAACGAGATGATATAAGCTCATTCATAACAAGAGTTTACAGTGTTAAACTGCTTGGATGGGTCATACTATAAAGGCAATGCATGACACTTGACAAGACCAGTTACCAAAAAGTACCACTGGACAATACACATCAAATTTTTATTGTGCTACAACACAAGATTCCTTGCAATTTGGATTACAAATTTTGGCTTCTATTAACATGGAATAATTTTCTTCGCAAAAGAAAACCTAAATAAAACTGAATGTTTGGGAAAAAAGAATACCACTTAGTCTCACTTGTACTTATACACTAGATTACACGTTGTGATTTTCTGAAAGGTGCTTTCTAATATGATCTAGGTAACTCCAGGTGAGGAACATAAATCTTAACACTAAATTCTGCTGACACTAGCTACAAATCTTAACACTAAATCCTGCATTTAAAATCACAATTAACTATGTATTTCTCATAAAATAATGCCTGTCGCCCAGGTCTCAAATAACATGACGCTCAACTATTTTCCTCTAAACATTTCAGTTAGCACATGCGCATGTTAAAAGAAATTTCTACAACGTAAAATCACTTTCAGAATTTATGAACAAAGAAAATGAAAAAATGATAAAATTTCTCACACTGTTTCATTTCTAGCCATTTTAAATTAATAACTAAACTTCAATTAACGATCGCTCTTAATAAGACAAATAAAACACTTTGGTAATTAACTGAAGTTGTAAATGAAGGGCACTATCCAAGTATCAGTTGGCTAAAGGTGCAGTAGCCACTGCATCATTAATACAGGTTTGTACAATACCATTCCAGCCATGAAGGACGAGAGGGACATGATGGCAGGCAAGGACGACCGTACGATGCATCACGATGTGTCGGGACACACACTCAATATGCCCGGACAGCCTACCAGTAACACCACGGTACTCAGCCCGGGCACAGCTTCGTCCCACAGCGTTGGGGGCCACAGCACTTCCAGCGGCCAGACCTCGGGAAGCAGCGGCAACAGCAGCTCCACAAGCGGCGGCCAGCAGCAGAGCTCCAGCGGGCAACAAGACGAGGACGGGGACAAACCGTCCAAACAGAAGCGACACCGAACCCGCTTCACCCCAGCACAACTGAACGAACTAGAACGATGCTTCGGAAAGACGCACTATCCCGATATCTTCATGAGGGAAGAAATGGCAATGAGGATTGGACTCACGGAATCCAGAGTACAGGTTGGTTCAGCTATCTTAATATCTGGTATTACCTTAACCATTTTATGCCACATTCAGTGAATAAAATAATACCGAATAAAATTTGCTTACATAATCAACGTTTCTACTACTACTGGCATACATTATGCAATCAAATAGTAAGATCCTCTTCAGATCTCAAGAATTATTCTGCTTACATTTCGTGTTCAATTGCTTTCAAGAAACAATACGTAATTTATGAATGTTAATACTTTGATAGCGACGATATCTTGTGCACCAAAGCACCAGTTTTTGTTATTTCGCACATATATTTGCATAAATTTACAGGATATATGAACTAACAACATATCGTCCTCAACAAAAAGTATGATTTAAGATTTATAAACAACTCTTTGATGCGACATGTCTATATCAGATTGTTTAATTTCCCCGAACTAGAAATACGACACTTTCAAGTTAATTATTCATAATTACCTTCCCTGAACAGACTGATTTAACAGCAATAATATTTGATGTATCCATCCCATATTTATACGAATGTGCAGTATATTTTATGCCATCAAGTCAATTAAGAAATCAAAATGAACTATGCATATCAAGAGGGACTTATTCAAAAGAATGGTGGGCTGAACTTATTAGAAATATACTGACTTCGATTTTTGTTCGAATTGCTAAACATGCAATTTCATCAATTAAATTTAAATATTGTTCTTGTATAATCTCGCAAGAAAGTGAATAACTTTACTTCCTTCAGTGGTTGTCTGATGCATGGGGCGGGTTCCAAAGTATATGTCTTTTTTAAAAAATGTGCAAAAAGACAAGAGGATCGAAATAGACGCTCATATTACAGAAATTTTTGTATTCCCAATCGAATTTTTCTATTATGCATGATATGCCCACTTGTAAAAAAATTCCAAATCTTGAAAAAGTTGGGGTGGGCGGGGGGAGAGAACAAAAATGACCGACATCTCTCTACTATGAGATTAGTTGATAAGAAAAAAAAATACTCACATGTGTCCTGTAAATATGTTTGGCAAGTGTGCCATTCCTCTCATGTCATTTGTAGAAAGCTAAAGTAAAAAATAGAAATACAATATTACAGAAAAGAATATGACAGTGAAGTGAAAGATTGACGCTCGCACTATTTTATTTTCCATCGAAAATCAAGCCGATAGCAGGGGAATAACTTAAACGAAAAAGGGCACAAATATCCAGGCCTAATTTTATTATCAAATAGACTGAATTTCATTTAGGCAAATAAGCTTTTCATTACAGCCACAAAATGTTCTTGTTGCGTGCTAAACAAAAACAAAACAGTGAGGTAAATGCATTAATTGGCAATAGAGTGACGTGCTTGTGCTCTGCCAAATTCTCACGTGCGTCGTTGGGTAAGGAATAAATGCACGAGGATTGGTGTCCTGTGGGAAGAATTGGGGTGTCAGGAATAATGTCCTTCTCCGAGCATCCTATGTTGATGAGACTCGGGCCTTCCCGATATGTAGCATCCTGACAAAGGGATGAGGCTTGTAGAGCATGTTGACGCACTATCTTGCTCCCCGAACAGCAAGGACAAATGAGGCATGAGGCCTCCCTTCGGGGTCCGAGCAGTCCTGGTCTACATGGAATCTGGGGGCACTGGGGCTAGGTGTTAATGTGACTTTATCGTGCATCAATTGCGGTGTTGTGGCTGGTCATGGTGCTGTTGACATGCTCACTTGTCTGTTGGGAGCACTGTGGACTGCTTGTCCCTTCTGTAGGACTGCGGCACCTTATCACCTGTCACCGAGACAACTTCTCAAAGTCAACAATCTTCCGTATGCGGCAGTTTCACAGGTCTCCTATGGATGAGATTTTCATGATCAAGCATATTGTCATATTTTGCTGCTGTTCGTTTTCTTGACGTTTGAATGCAATTCCCAGCCTTCCATTTGACTTGAAAAGAAATTTGGTTGAATCATTTGAGGTGCATAATGTGAGGCAGACTGTAGACTATGCATCGAATTTAGCAATACGTTGGTCGGTAAAAGATGGGAATATAAATGTCCACACAATTCATGTTATGCCGTAACGAACAGACAAACTCGATTCAAACGTGAAATGATAGACAGGATGAATAAATCAAAAGAACTATTTTTATGGCTTATTTAATATTTTAACTGCTTAGTGCCACAGGTGGTTAGGTCGAGCTAGTCGAATTAATCTTTGTTAATACTCAGTAGTTAAACTAGTCACAAATGATGAGACTGCTCATGTCTGGTGTAATTTGGAACTTACAGCTTCAACTCCTGATATTTGTTAAGTTGACAATTCCAGCTGTTCAGAGTGGAAATTAAATCAGGAGGAGAGGCACTTTGGAACAAATCTAATTTTCTCCTGCCCTTCAATATTTTCTGCAGCTATTATGTTAAAGTGATGGCTGATGCTGACGTTAACACCTTTTAATCAGTACATTTAACACCAAAAGCTTGATGCACTAGTTGAAACACTGACCCCTCAAACCTCATTTTCCGATTCCTTTCGGAGGCAACGGATTCGTATCCTTACAAGGTACGGTTCTGCACAATTAAATAACAAAGGCAATTTATTTGAGCGTGAATGCTTTAATGCTTAAGTGCCAATGAGTCAAATTCAATTAAAATCCATTTGCACTCAGGAGTTGAAAAATAACCTTCAGTTCCATTCCATTATTACCTTTATGAGGCAAGATCAAGAAACGAAATTGAATTATCATGTATTGCTTCTTACTAAGACTACGCACTGGGCACTGCAACTGAAATTTCCGGCACTCAGACAGTCGGTATATTTATTAATTAATGCGCTTTCTCCATGTAATTTCTATTACATTATACTGACCAGGGCTATTGATTAGAAGAATTAATGTAAATTGGCATGAGACTAAATGGAGAATGTAGCCACAAAGGAATTTTTTTCAGCTTATTTTGCGTAGCATTTTCATACAAAGCAACAATAAATTCGTTAAGTCTATTAAAAGAAATGATCACTTGCAAATTAAAGAGAAATTATTTCAATTCCAATGTTGGAAATTTAATACTTCCAAGCCTGTGTCATTATACGGACACATTCGGTTAAACGTATCATTTAATGTGTCATTCTGTTGTTAATGTTGATATTCGGGGTGTTGCTCCAGATTGATTAACACTGATACTGGATCGGCAATGGATCACACACACGGTTCTCGAGACACAATAAAACTGACATCTATTGTTGTGAACACAATGGGAAGATGCTGTAATCAAGTTGCTTATTAACCGGGAGTTAATTACTGTATTGATGACCTGGAATGGTTGGGTCTTGGTTACAGGTTTTACAGGAAGACTTTTATAGTGTTATTAATCTTTTTATGGGACGGGACATTTAAATATTAATAGGAAATCTTACTAATAAACCCTGCTTCAATATGCCATCGCAACTTACAATGATATCGTTGCAACCAAAGCAGTGATTTTTCACATAATATTTGATAAATAACATGCATTCAATACATTTCCTCCAGAAAACTATTTTGTGAAATAGCGGTTTAAGTTTATTCGTGGTTTAAATTCCTTCTGGTTCAGCTGAATGGATGAACGGAATACAATAAATGGTTTTGGTAATGTTACAGCAGACAATATTCGTTAAAGTAATACCGTCAATGCCGTTTCAGTGTTTTATAGGTTAATTAGGCGTTATTTGACATAATAAGTGTCTTTATACGTTATTTGCAGCCCTATTTCATGTGTCTTAATGTATCTCACCTTGATAGGGCGGCTACATTTCCTGTAAAATTTTTCAACGTTTAATTTGTTAATGAAGAAAAACATTGATACTCAGTAAAAGTAAATTACAAATGAGAATAGCTTGCACATGCTTGCATATGTCCACAGAAATTATCAAGTTTTCTATGATTTGAAATTAAAATGCACTGATTTTGAGACCTGTTTAGTTGTTTAAGAATTTAACACACAAAGTTATGGCACAAATTTTAATTCAAATTTTTAGCATAAAACGTTGCTTAGAGATATTTTAGTTGTGAAAGAATGTTTGCAAAAGTGAGGACAGTCAGACTCCTGTGGCGGACCACCTCGAAGCAGCTGCACGTCTACGCACTTTAACACCCATGTAGAGCCATTGTTGCTGAGGAGCAAACAGGGGAAAGACGGATGGCACACACTTCCATTGAAGTAATGTACCCCCTACCAGGGACCAATACATGCGTATCTACATCAGCAACCCATTAGCGGCCAATATCTATTGTTACTCTTTTCTAAATACAGTTCACTTGTCCATAAGTCACCATTTGTTTCCAAATGAAGATGTCAAAAATTAAAATGGACATTTTATTGCTATCACAGCCATTATCAGATCCATTAAAGTCTAATATCTGACACTTTTGTTGGGACATAAAATGCCATAATTTCTCGTGATATTATGATGGCTTCCATTTTAGGAGGATCATCCACATTTTCAGATGGCACTTTAATGCCGACAACGTTAGGTGATGATGACACATTTGGTTGTTTATTTTCCAATTCTTCGCAGTTCTGTTGCTTTCCAAATATATTAGACCGTATTTGAGATTAATTTGAGTCATTTTGCAAGTCATGACGAAATTATTTCCGAGAAAACAAATTGGAAAATACAGTATGATAAAGCCCATTGCTGTAAGACATAGGACTTTCCCTTGAAGCCCTTACATTCATCTTTAATCATTGCACTGCCATAAAAGGAGGAAAAAGCAAGTCATTTCTGACTCAGTGGGCTATGAGATTTTTGATTTGGAGGCAGTATAATTACCCAGGAAGAAAAGAAGGGGAATAAAATATAGGCCTGCAGCGCAGAAGGTGCAGCCACAGGGGGACCATATAGCCGGCCATTTGGCCTCATTGCCAGCTTCTGCACGTCCTTCTGAAATTTGCCGTCAAGAAAACAGCTTTTGAAAGACAGTCCACAGTAAAATGTGACTGAGGTTTATTACGAACGTGAGCTCAGGTTTTCTTTTCTTTCTCGTTGGCCATTGTTTCTCTTAAAGGGTCTTTCTTCCTTTGAACAAGAGGAAAATATATAATTACCCAATGTCTCTGATAATAATAAAATGAGCACATGAAGAATTGGTAAATTAACACAAATCTGTTTTGCGAATGAATAGAAATGTTCTCCAGGAATAAATCGAAAACAATGTAAATAGATGTCAATCATATTCGGTGACAAAACATTTCAATTGAAGCATAATCATGACACTAAATCTCTCCTTTTATTCCAGTGGTAATTTTGGGAAATGAATAACAATTAATCAGGTGATGAAACAAAACCTGGGAAAATAACAAGGTGAAAAGACGGTTTATGACATGCGAAACATAGAAACATGCGAAAAAGACAAGCGATTGCTTTTTTAACTCCTGTGGTCACGCGCTGGACCTAATGCCGACAAATCACGGAAAGACCCAATTGCAGCTTTTAGTAAATCTTATCAAAGTATCTCTGGACATTAAATGAGGTCTGCAGGTGTCAAATTACCCGATTTGTAAACCAAAATTGTCCATTGAATGCTACTGGGCGGTGTGTTATTCCGCCTTCCCAGCATGTCAAGTTGGAATCACCTTATGGGAACAATATTTGATAACATGTAATTACTTCAAATTATAGGGCAACTTAATCTGGTCGAACCAATACAAAACAGTAATCAAACTTCACACGATCTTTCCGAGACATGTAACCATTGATGTATGATTCGATAATGTCCGTGTTGTTCCACCGGCACGTGCGAAAAATACACGGAAACAAAAGGATGAAAAATTCATTGCTGTGTGTGCTAATTTACTCATTTCCCCTTCATTTGATACCAGTACACTAACTTACACTTATTATGAGGGAAAGACAAATCAACAGTTTTATTGTTCTACGCATTACAATAGCGTAGGACGGTGGCGATACAGTCGGCAAGACTATATTTTGTAAACATTAAGATTGTTTCATTTGGCCAATTTAAAGCGATTAGCAGCAGCGATCGCATATATGTATAGTACTTACATGTAAATTTCTTCTGACAATCGGCAAGAAAACGGCCTGATGTAACTTTGGTTTATGAAGTTCACACATATTTTCTCAAATACTATAATTACTTTAAACTGTTTAATTAGGAAACTTGTCTTTTGTCGAAAAATACCCTGTTTCATATTCTTGTTTAAACTTAATATAGTGTAAAACGAACACTGCATTCCTTCGTTCAAAATACCAAGAAAAAAAATCGTCCTAATGGACCTGGGCTCATTTGGCTTTATTAGAACCAATTAGAAGAATACTGGACACAATGTCACTTGGACACAAAAAAAGCATAAATAAAATCAATTCTCAAATAATTATTTGTGAAAATAACAAATATGGCTGCTAAACTTGAAATATAGGTCACACCAACATAATTTTCATATGCAATAAAGAGGGTATATAGGTGCATAAACCTGCCAAATATGAAGTCTGTACCATCAACTGTGTGTCCAGGAGTAAGGTTCAAAGAAAAAAACAAATATGGCTGTCAATTTAAGAATATATGTCACAGTGTCATAATTTTTGCTGTGCATAGAGGGGGATATATGTGCATATGTGTACAAAATATGAAGTCTCTATGATCAATGGTATGCTCAGGGTAACTGCACACAGACGATGACAACATCAACAACAATGACGACAACGATGGACAATTCATGATTCTATAGGCTCTTTGGCAATTACGCCAAATGAGCCAAAAAATCGTTCAAACTTGACGTATCATTTTATTTGATATACCGATTTCTTAAAACATGACAACAAAGGTCAGCACCCAAACCGAAAATTGTTTGCATATGGTAGCAGAAATGTGTACTGCCGCGGTACAACGGACCAGCAGCATGTGCAATGAGCTACCATTGCATGTTGGTCGGTCTTTAGCTGGTCATGTCCTGTGCCAGGAGACCGAGGACAAATCTGACCCTAGTGATTGAGACTGGCCTGGCCTCCCATGATCCCTTCAGTCTAACAGTGCCTGTGTACGCTTACAGATGACCAGTCTCATTTTCAACAGCAGTCCCTAACTGAATTCTGATTGCATGCAAAACTGTAATGGAGATGCTGTTGTAAAATAACAGAGCTGTAGCCCTGTGGTGGTAGCTAGGGACTCATCACTCTACGCTTTTTCCTGCTGCCTCTGCTCAATAAAACATTACATCCAGATTTTAGGCACTATCTATTTGAACATTCACTGTTGTCATGAATAAAATGGTGTATGGACGGGAATTTGTAAGCGATAGATATATTACTTATGATCATAAAACATGTTGAAGCAAACATGCCATTGATGCCAATGTTCTAAAGCAGCAAGACAGGAGACAGCTAAATTCAGCACGAAAAAATATTTGTCATACATAAACGGGGTTCATAAAGGATCACCACTACTTTGGGTCTGGTTTTATGGCCAAATGTGATCAATTGATGATGAGATATGGTTTGATTATGCATTTCAATTTGCAGTTATGCTTAACGCAGTTCCACCTCCCGTCCCACCCATGCATGGTGAAAGCAACCCATCAGGCAAACCGTTTTGCATCAAACATGAAAATTCATCATAAAAATTTCATGAGCTTACGACAGACAAATTGACGGATCATACCCGTCATTAATTTGCTATTTGCAGGACTTAGTTTCTCGATAAGGACGATTTATCAGAGTTGATAAATGGCCTTATCTGATCTTCCTCTTTTCTACATGATTAGCCCAGCAAAATTGCCGGATTTGCAGAGGCGCGATTCGTGAATCCTCCGGCTTTGCCGACAGTTGAGTTACAGCTTGGTAAAGTCTGTTATGAATATCTGTACCAAGTGCTAGATTCTCCCTGTGGGAAAATAAAGTTGAAACGCATTATGCCAGCATATCACACATCAGTGAACTGAGGTTTTGTGTCCGTATGCCATCCTGATTAGGTATACAATGACTGGACAAGAAGCTTTTCATGGCCAAACTCTAAGCTGCAAGTTCATCAACTGTCCTAGTCACCAAAAACCGTTAGTGCTCCACCTAATGAACTGTAAGCGTGTATCAAATTTTAAGAAGATGCACCCAAATACAAGAACAATTAATTTTTTTTAGCGATCTATCTAGTACACGCTCTATGATTTCAAATACAACTGCCTTTAATTGAAAATATTCACTGCAATAAATCCACGTTTATTTATTTATTATTTCGCGTGTGAATATACATGGCAATACAATAAAAATGTTAACATACGATTCAAGTAATGCGAAAGTTTTATTTTGAAATGGCAAGAGTGAAAATTGCATTTCATAAAATATTATAATAAATTGTTTGCTGAGCAAGAATTAGGTGGATAAAAGATACTTTCAATGCTCATCTCTACAAGACTATCGAGAGAACATTCTGCTTTTATCAAATAAGTAGAATGCCCATAATTCCTAAAGTACTTCAACAGTCTCTTTGTTTTACAATCATGGCATCACAATTGAGAGTTATATCAAGGATATATAAAGTGCTTTGATAGAGAAACCAACAGACAAATTACAGGAGATCAGAACAGCCCTGGCTTCTTCCATCTAACAAATTATATCACTATCCTGTCTAAGGGAAGGGCACCAGAGGTTAATAGAAAGAAAGCAAGGATCCCCACAGAACTCTTTCAGCAGTTGCCTTAAATGGAGATGATATTTATTGAACAAAAGATAGGAATATTGAAGTGATGATAGGTCTGGTTTAATTGTCACGCGATTGAGCAATTAGTGGTGTCTCACTGTTCCATCAAGTCATTGTAAAGCATTGTGGAGTCAGGGGAAAGGGCAACGATCACTTGCTCCTGGTAACCCCTCAGAGTTCCTCCCATCTCTGTCTGCGTCTTTTCCCCTCCATTGCTTCCCCGCTGCAGGCAATTCTCCTGCAGGGCCTCCTGCGGAGGGAAGGATGCTGGTACCAGAGAAAGAAAATGTGTTTCTCTATATTGGTACACATCTACAGCGCCGTGGGTATCCGGAATCTATTCTGCTTTCATGCAGTTAACCGGATGATCCATTACGCTTGTCAATCGCTACTCAGTCACTGATCCACCCCTTTCCCTGTGGCAAAATTAATTGCTGCAAGTTTTTAAGCAATTTCCTTGTGAAGGCTCATGGAGCATTAAGCAAGTTTGCATGTTGTGTCCATCAGAGCGCCCTTATATGATGCACTTGTGTGTCGTTGACTTTCTGGTTTTAAAGCTTTAAAGGCACCTTTCCTATAGACTACAGTGGTCATTGCCTAGTGGAGTAATAATTACCCGACATCATATTATCTTTCACGAAGTTTGTCGACAAATGAATTGTCTTATTAGCGGTAATGGATGCAAACTATTCTCACTATGGTGAGGTGAGACCTCGGGTCAGAAACACCCAGGGAAAATCTAAACTGTTTCTATCAGACCACTCACGCAAGCCTGCTGCATACAAAATCCATCATCAAAAACATGCCATAACTGTTTAACTTCATATTAATTTACACCATAACTCTTGCAGAAATATTCTTATGGCATTTACGAATAAAATCTTGCCTTATGATTCTACATTTCTACACTAAACACTAAAATATGTTTTAAACAATCTGCTTTGCCTTGACAGGTAATGCATCAATCGAGTGTTTTCATACTTTTATTACGAGAATCAAAATGACAATGAATCTAATGGAGTACCGCGAATCATCGCATATCACGATATTATGTCATAATATCAAATACTGTAAACATCGATTAAAGAGAAACCTATCGTTACAAAAACTTCTCTCGCAGTAGCTTCTTTCATCTGGGTTGCAGATACAATGGTCTACTTTACGAGAAGGATTCCCCGTACAATGAAAATTTCCCCTTTTGTCGTGATATCGTACAAAGAGTTTCACCAAGAAGAAACTCGCGTAGGCTTACAAACATCTGCTAAATAGGCCTGTCACAATTCTTAAAATTGCAATTTTTTCCGACATGCCTAGCATCTAGTAATAAATGCAATTTTTCTACACATTTCCAGGTTTGGTTTCAAAACCGCCGTGCTAAATGGAAGAAAAGGAAGAAGACGACCAACGTGTTCCGCACACCCGGGGCTCTGCTGCCTCCCACCGGCCTCTCACCATTCGGCGGTAATTTCGCGTCGATGGACAACTCATTCACGTTCCACCCCTCCGACACCCGCTGGACTGGTATGACGCAGATGGGGCAGATGCAGATGACCAGTGGCTCACCGCTGTCCCTACCGCCCTCCCTGCCCCGCCAAGGCATTGCTCAGTCGCTCCCTACCCCAGTATCCATGGGAGGGTTCGGTAACAGCGCAGGTTCAGTTGGACTTTCTAACGGTATGAACGCTTCTCCCACAAGCTCGTCCATGTACTCGTCTGCATACGGTGTGGGCTCGCCGTGCGAATCACCGCCGCAGAACGGCAACAGTGGTACGTCTCAGATGGCGTGCGGAATGCAGGATGACGTGTGGAGAGGCTCCAGTATAGCGACACTGCGACGAAAGGCTCTAGAACATACAGTGTCCATGACGGGAGGTTTCCGATAGACTCTTCATATTTTAGCTACAAACATTCTTGCCACTGCAGCAACTTTTCTTAAATTTGTACAAGACGTCAAAAACATTATGAACAAATCGTGGCATAGTTAATCGCCTTTATCGGTACCCAGAGTCTCAATTCAAACTCTATAGTTCCTCACTATATTATTTTGCTCATACATCATTGGGCAAATCTAGAAATGTTCAAACGCTTGTTGACAATCAAACAAGCTTGACCACATACGTAGCTGTCCACAATATGCTGCAAATGAAACATGTACTAGTCAAAATGTCTTCACTGTATGAGTTCTGCACAAATTTCATGTTGATATATATAAAATGCATATTTTTGAAAAAAGAAAATGACAGAGAACATGAAAGTAGAATTAACATTACCAACTATATTCCTAAATCAGTATAACAAACGGGAACTTTACTCCTGCTTATTTGTAGATTTTAATTTGGTTTGTTTTCCCAAGGGTCACTTTAAATAATGCTAGTCAAATGGTATACGATAGTAATATAGAAACTGTGAAGAAATTAATGGTTTCTGTCAGACTAATTTCAAGGTTACACACGACTTCCGTATTTATATTCATTCGTTTAACTGGTAGCTAAATTTGATTACATTCCTTCATTCCGGTATTAATAAATCTGAAATGTCCATCACTTTAGCATAAAACAATTTAGAATTTCTTATTTATTGTACATAGATAAAAATTAAATTAAATTTGTACATATATTTGTTATTGAATAATCAAAAGAAACCTTGTTGTGCTTGGATTCTTGGAATGATATATTTCATTATGTGTTATCTTTGTAATTTATTAAAGTGAGAATAAACTGTAGTAATGTATGTCGTATACATAAACAAGCTCATGTCTCATTTTGTCATCAGCAAGATTCAACAGCTTGTAAATACAATGTTACGTGTGATTTTTCACATTTTATCCCAACTTTTTTTTGAAAGTGACTTTCTCGGTTCTACTTTCCGTGACACAAATGGTGTGAAAAGTAATTTTTCCAATAGGATTAACGTTCGATTAAATGGTATGATTTCGAGAAAACTATTTTAGTTCTATTTGTAAAGTGATATATATATTTTTTTCATCTTAAAATTCTTAAGTCAAAGATGAACACTGATGATTTAAGATCCCTAACTGACTTCATGATTTTACAATGTATTACGTAGTCGTCATTTAAAGTATACCGCCGTTTTAGATCTACTAATCGACTTCGTTTATAATTTAGACTTAAAAAAAATTAAACGATCTTGAGGATAAACCTTCATTACAAATAATACCTGTAAACGTCATACCTCTCAAAACCGGAGATCTTCTCCGACAAAGAGAACAAACTAAAAATGCCCCTTCAACATGTACTTAAAACACTGGGTAAAGAAGACGTTCATCTTTATTCTTGAGGATAACGTTTTTAATTTTCTGCCAAAATAAGAGAATACAAAAAGGCGTGCATCATAAATTTGTGTACCGACCATATCTTCGAGAGATATGATATGTTCTTTTCTGCGCAATTATTTTCGCTAAATGCCAGTGGTTTTAACATTGCGTGGATACAATGCAAAATATCCGTTTCAAGCTTATAAATAGAGTAACACCAGGAACTATTTCTAGATTGTGTTATTCAATAATTTCAAAGATGTCTATAGTAAAATCACACACGGAGAACTGTGCCAAGCAGACGAATATTAACCTTTGAAAGTCTAAGCTGACACTCAGAATTTATTGCGACTTTGGAAACGTGAAATTGCAACAATAAGGCAGATATCATGCACGTTGCATCGCTGAAACTACAGATTACGTGAAAATTTGTTACAAGCCACTGTTACATCCGGCAATTTTACGCCTGTTACTGGTGACGATTGTAAAACATACAAATTCTTCCGATTTCCGGCATAAAAACCGCCTTACATTTTACGTCACCAACTTTGACAAAAGTGGTCTCTTTCCATGAGAAAACAACACTCCTTATCTTTCACGGCCGTTTATGTTACTCACATAAGTACACCCTATATTAGGAAGAATACCACTGCAAAGTGGATGTTTCCAACGCCAACTGTGCGCATCCTACAGCTAAAACACCTGAACCCGCATTTAGAAGCCGTCACCACAAAGATACGTCATCGTAAAGAGACATTAAGAGACTCTTGGAAATTGCATAGTAAGATAGCTTTACCCGACGTAGCACCGGAAAGCGTTCGTCAGCTTTAAACTTTCTTTTAGGAGAGCTACTGTAAGGCTTACTCTTACGATGACTTTGAAAGCACCTTCGCGTGAGACCTACTTGGAAATGTATTTGTCAGAAGACAAGTATTCAAGAAATGTTTTTGACCTAAAACGGTTAAAGTCTTTATGTAGCATTCCTCTGTTAGACCAAATGTGAAAGCTGTTATACTTTCTAAAGAACGATATTGCTGTTGCTATTCATAGTAATACTATTCAATAGCCGTCAAGAAATATTGTCGTTCAAAGTTCTCAGGAATTTTCTAGCCTATTGTACAAATATTAATTAAGAAACTACACAAAGAAACAAAAATTCTCATATAAATCTAATGAATGACGTCTTCACTTTTAACTTATTGCTCGATGAACATTTGTTCGCCTCTCACGTGTTTCTCATTGTAATAAAACGTTTGTGAGGCGCTCGTATTAAATTGGTTGTTTCAGTTATTATGGTTCATTTCAAAACTAATATTTTATATATCGTGGACCTGAACTCTTTTGGCACGATTAAATCGTAATTCATACCATTCTGTTTATAATAATGAGCAATGTATGATTTCATGAAAATTATAGTATAAAACTAGTATATCTTCCTTCTACTGTGCACTTATGTAAGTTTACATCTGTGTTAAAAGTGGTGGAACCGATTCAGGCAAACCGTGGAAAAGGGGACCCGTGCCCTCGATTCGATTAGCAACATCGACTGAAGGACTAGCCTCCTCTATTTGGATCAAAGTAACTCATAATTGAGATTACTGGAGTAATTTTGATTTGAACATACTACACAGCCAATAGTGTTCTGTCACTCAATCAAGGTTACCTTGGTAGTTACAGCAGGGTCTGTTTTGCACGAACATACTTCTGCATGTACACTTGGCAGACCCTACTGTAGTCACTTACGCTGACTGTGTCCACTGCCCAATAAAGGTTACGAAAGTAACTTTGATTCTGAGTTGCCTCGATCTCAACCAAGGCTATATTACTCCCAAATGATGTTCCAATATTGCTGTTAAATCGGAAATATAGGTTACAGGAATCCATTTTTGGATATAGACAAGATACATCGAGGGTACGTATTGTGGTGCACAATTATTATGTTTACATAATATTTTGGTATTGTGGTACATCTTCATAATATAGATCAAGTTCGAGCACCAAGTTAAAGTAGGTCAAGTTCAAGGTCACAGGAATAAGTATTGTCAATTTTTTTGACTGGTATCTGCCAATGTTACATATTACAATGTCAGTGACGAGTAGATGAAGTCATGGTCAAAATATAGATCAAGGTCACTTGAAGGTAAATTTTAAATTTTTGGTTTAATTTTTGCAAATTTCAATTGTTCTTATGTTTGTGGCCAATACAAAAGTTCAAGGTCAATATATAGGTCAAGGTTGGTTGAACGTCAAGGCCATTAACAGGTAAAACTACTATATTTTAGAAGAAAATAAACCACAATGCTTAAATGTTTCTGGTGTTTTAATGTCAATTTACAAAGCGGTCGATGGGCCTTCAACTGAAAGGCATTCTAGTTACAAAATAAATATGGTTGCCAAATTAAACTACAAGTCACAGTGACCTCGTTTTTCCGAAGCCTTTTAGATGGGATGTTAGTGAGCATGTGCATGCAAATGATAATTCTCTATGATCTGCCAAGTACTCAAGGCAAATTGTGTACTGACAACGATAACGATAATAGCGGATAAGTTATCGGCTATTTGACATTTATGCCAAACGAACCAAAATTCCCCACATCAACCTGAGCTTATTCAACCATTTTTCAGGTGATAAACACTAAAATATGTAACATATTAGTTAAGTAGGAAAATGTGTGTCATCAGATATGTGCCCTTCAGTGGAGAACACCCAAGGCAACTTATAATTTGAGAATTTTAGTATCAACAACCTTAAAAAACTTTGTTCGGCACTCGGTGTACTGAGGCAGGGAAGCTAAGATCAACCATCAGAAGAGCTTGCAGGCAGTGACAATGACAGCAACGATGGGCGACGGCAAATCAGGAGTGCTGATTGGTAATTGTGTCAAATGTGCCAAAAGCGTATACTCATTACTAAAATAGAATACCGTTATTTACTATGTCTCCCAGCTTGGTATGTATGTGGGTGAAGGCTAATTTAAGCAGACAAGAATAACTGTCGCAAAGATTAAGCCGTTCATATTCATTGGCGGATCCAGGATTTCCCGTATGGGGGGGGGGGGGCGCCCGACCAGTAGGGGGGGGGGCGCCTCCTGCGCCCCCCCCTAAATCCGCCAATGATATTAGGATCCATTTGAACACACTTGGTATGATATTATTAAACTTAGTACAAGATTTGACGCAATTGTAAAATATGGGGACTGAAAGTATTCATTTAAATAACCGCTGTAAATATAATTGTACGACAACACTATTAATTTTCTTAACACTAACTTTGGTTACCTATAATTATCATGTGGCGTTTGCTTTTTCTGTTGTTTTTTTCCCTGCGTTGTCGACTTTCGGAAACTAGTAACTCTGATATATTAGCATGCTTTTTGATTTACACTTGGGCTTCCTTTCCAAAACCTACATCGTGGGTTTCAATATTTCTGTCACCTCTAAAGCTGATATAAATTTTATACTAACAGGCTCAATTAAGTTTAAATCTTGTGAATTTAAAGTTTTCATATCTTTGAAATTGGCAACAAGAGAGACTCCCACCGCTAAACGTACTAACAAAAACATGATTCAAATAAAGTTATTCATTTGCAATTCATTGGGGCAACTATAAAGCCTGTCGTAAAAGGCTTAGGCTTTATTAAAAGCAATGATACAGTGCGCCCCGTGCCAAAATAAGCTGGAGAATTTACGAGATCCTTTGTTGTCGGTGAACAGAGGCAATTTATCGATCTGTGGCTAAATTAATTACATGTTTGGCCATATTTAGTGATCTCTCAACCTCTGTTAATTCTCACCCGACTAAGCCTGTAATTGTGCCTTGTCATCGCAACTAAATCCTTTTCATAATCCTAAATACATCACCATTTCCCACTTTTGTCACTTTGAAGGTTTTGTTTTTATACGGTGACAATTATAAATTCAACTTTGATTTTGAGTGACGTTGTTGCATGCATGAGACCGGCTTGGCACTCTTTAAAAGGCAATTTCAAAATTTAAAAAAGCTATTCTTGTCTCTAATGAGTTCCATTTATTTTTGCGTAAAGTGTGAAAATATACTAGTTATATTGTTTTGCTCGCTTTTGATCTGGGAATGGGTAATGGCAATGCGCTGCAAGTTTGCACCAGATACATTTGTTAAAGCTCAACATAAAACAGTCGCTACTTTTGATGGAAAAAATAACAACCTGTCATCCTTATGAAACAGCATGTTTTAGCTTTGAATGTGAGATGCACGCAACTACACGTAAAATTCTTTACATTTCAAACAACATGTATTTCTCTGATGCAATTGCTATTTTGGGTGCGCTTGCCGCTTTGAACTTAACTAATTTCAACATTGAGAAATCAAAGTTTTCTTCTTACTATATAAGCTCAAACAATTTCCCCATGCATTTAAATTTTTAAAAGAAATTGTAATACTTGCAATACTTCATAAACCTGTTTAAATTCAATACTTCACTTTTTTATTATAATTACAAATTAAATGGAGTTAAATTTGTTGATTAGTTTGTACCTAATTGAATCGAAAAGATTTTAATGGTATGAGCAATGAATACATTTGCACTAACTTAATGACATTAACCTTTATTTATTCTAATATAAGATCAAATTGGCGACACTGGGCTTTAAATAGGATAATTTTCACATAACTAATTGGAAATTATTGTAGTTTATTGATCTGTAATAGGAAAAATTGGCTAAAGTGAGACCACATTAGTCGTTCAAACCAATAAATGCATCACAACGCAAACTATGGGGAGTAATGCTAGTCAAATGAATTGAATCCACTGCGATTGATTTCATTTCATTATATGACTAAACGTATTGATGAAAAGTATCCCCTGTTTCAATCAAGACAATTTATTCCTTGTGGAGGTAATTTTCTGCCTGGTTACGGCCCGTTGAAACAATCTCATCAGTAATGATTAAATGACATTTTTCTCATATCCTCTCCTGTATACGAAGAAATTGCTTGCACCCTACCCTAGCTGAATGCAACTGTGTTTGCTTTATTAAGGTTGCGGATTAGGGGGTCTTTGAATCTTTTCGGGACCACAGGGAAATCGCAGGTTTGTTTTGCAAGCCAATTTCCTGCATGCTAATGCCCTATTGCTTATGAGTCGACGGGATCCCCGTAATATCTGTAACATTTACATTCATCATAGAGCTGCCCCAGATCCAATAAACTCCCTATAACAATGGTAACGAGAAAGTCCAGGATCACCAAGATGCTCGTATTTCAATAGCCCCCACGCCGAAATCAAAGCAAACGAGTCGATTTCTACCTTCGGAAAGGCATTCTGTCTATAATGGAAATCAAGTTAATTAAACTTAATTAGTTTTCGACTGCAAGGCTTATGAATGTTTTTTTGCGAGACAACTAAACAGGATTTATTAATCTCCAACTGATTCCAATATCACACAAGTGCTATTTATTTCTCTTTGTCCAATCACAGCAATCATTGTTTTCTTCTTTTATATACCTGGTTGTATTATTTCATTTGGAGAATTTCAGCTAGTTTCCGTCTGGTAATTAGAAAATACCATTCCAATCAAATGGTTGCCTGGTTGCCAACTACAGGTACAATTCAAACAATAGAGTTGTCTATTCATTACGAGAAGAAGAAACTATCTGAAGATGTGTAATATTGCACAGGTAGTGAGTGTACTCTCAATGAACTGATCTGTAATATAGAATGTCAGAGCTGGGTGCATTTACGAAGGATTTTGAGTGCACTTTAATATCCAAACTCTACACAGAAAGCTACCTTTTTAGAATTGTCTTCAACTTTAACTTTACACAAATGTTCAACAAATAAACGACGTTGTGTAAATTAACGACCAAACTTCAACTTTGACATTACAGAATGTTTGAACTAATGACGATCGTAAAATTCACTAATGACCAAAGTACTGGAGATGAATATTTGCCAAATTCGTAGCTTGATAAAAAAAATTGTAGCCAGTGTAACATTATCATACGGAATCAGTTTAAAGTACCTCTATGAAAAAGGCCTATTACGTCTAAAAAAATATATCTTTTACTGTCCATGGTGTGCAGGACATCCGACGAAAATCTTACAACTACTTATTTTTCTTTGAATGCATTGTATTATTAATGTAAATCTTTTTTACACTTTTAATGCTAACCTTTCATTATTCAATAAATTCTACTTTAGCCAATCGTTGACTTATTTGAAGATTAAAAAGTAAATGTTCAGTTCAAGCAATTGTTAACAAAAATATACAAAATACGTATTTGACAATCATTTTACTAACACACCAAGTGCCAGGCGCGGGTTCTTTCAAGACAAAGAGTTGTATTCCTTTCTGGAGATTCATGTTCAGTTAGGTTCAGTTTCACATTTAGTCAATGTCGTGAGCGCTTTCCCTTGTAGCCAAAAATCAAAACATCAAAGTTCAGTTAGGGACACAGTCCGTGCAAGGCTTTATTTGGAAAACTCTATAATCAAGTTCATAGTACGAGCCTCTGGGATGGGATGAGTAGCGTAAGTGTTGCATCTCATTGACAGTAGGTTGAGAGGTGTGTTGGACGGGGGCCACACTGCCCCTACCCTGGGACCACTGCGTGGGGCCCCACAACCTGATCCTTGAGCTCTGAAACCTGTCATTTAGCCTCAACTCATGAATTAATCATTCTCATGAGCTCTTAACAAATGGGTAATGACAACATTTCTGTAAGGCAATTGACTCTAAATGAGTTGCGCTGTTTTCTAATAGCACTTAAAAATTTCCCGCTGCAACCGAATATATTCGTACTGTTGAATTTTTCCTTCATGCCACACAACTTGAACATCCAAAGTTCCCACTATGCCACAGGTGAATATCGATTTTTGTGTGTAGAGAACAGCCATCGCCAAGGCATGAGCAGCAAGCAGCAGCCAGCAGCTATTTCACCACATCCCACATTTAGCATGTGCACACGCATGTGCATGCATATGCATATGCATTGGCGGATCTAGGGGGGGCGCGGGAGGCGCGCGCCCCCCATACAGCCCAAAATTTCTTCACTTTCATGCCATTTTTCTCGATTTTTGGGCGAAAACAGGCGAAAAAT
>JBCAUI010020898.1:0-21782 GCA_038406195.1 Haplosyllis anthogorgicola | reverse complement strand
ACAGGCCAGTAACAACACCCTGTTGACTGCCTGGAGGTCTAGCTAATACTGCCTGAGTAGTGTGCCTACTCAAGCTGTTAACATAATGGAAGCTGCTGCTCTCCCCAGCTTACTCTGTAGCGTGAGTAGTGGGAGGAGCTTATTTGGAGCATAATAGGTTCTAGGCCCCCTCAGTTGTGCAAAGGTGTCCAAAGAGTTCATTGAATCACAAGTTCCTCTTTGGTCAAACGTTTCAATGGTTCACAACTCGTTTCAAGTAAGTTATTTTGTTTAGATCTTTTCATCTAAGGCACTTTTACACGTTCGTGATTGCTGATCATTCGCAGAAATTGTTTTTAAGCAAAGAATAAAAGTTTTAATCACGCATCAATTATTGAGGACGTTCCCCTCCAGATTCGTTGATTTTGGTCAACAACAAACTTGATCTCATAAACTGATAGATTGTAAAGTTGTTTGAGTCTCTTTCAATCGTGGGCTCAGAGCTGCAGATTTAACGTTCGACTATTGTCCCTAATGAAATTATCGTTATTTAGCTACCTACGAAATTTCTCTATTCAACCAGAAGTCTTGTCATAGATCAAAACAAACTCCTAAAGAACTTTTTTTATTATTTGTAACTCCATCATTCGAGATCAAGTAGCAATTGAATCACGGCTATTATTAGTTTTAAATTAATTTCTTGAAAACGAATGTTTGATTCGGTCTGAATTAAACTACTCTACGGAATGCGGGGATTTTCAAGCCATTTCGATGCTTTTGTCCCCTGTCAAAATTAAGAAATTGTGCCAGGGTGTAAAATTGGGACTGGCTAAAAGCCGAAAATGTTAGTTTTAACTGGGAAAAGGTGATGGAACAGGCTTGATTTTTAGGCTAATTAGTCGGTCCCATTTAGTATTTAAACCTTTTAGGGTCTGCGTCCAACTCAGAAAATGTAAGGGAGTATGTGAACCATAGATTTTCACTTGAATCGGTGTGAATTTATTTCACAAGAAAATCGTAGTAATCGCGTAGATAAGGATACTACGTTACATAGATTCATCAGAACTATGGTCTGAATAATGTACAGTTCACACAACATTTAGACCACTGACTAAAACAATAAATTTTATGGCCACAAATAACAGTGAAATATTTCAAATGATTTTTAGATATATATTTATGAGCTAAAAGCAGCACTAAAAGTAGTGCAAGTTTGGACTTTCCCACACACTGAGTAACTGAGTAAAATAACTGAAATTGCCAATTCATTTTGTGCCATTTTCCTTGACTGAAAAAGACATTTCACACCTATGAGACCAGGTATCTGTAATAGTTTCAATAGGATTTTCTTGTACTGTATTCATCCGAAATAAAGAGTTTCCCATTTCAAGTATTCTAAGTTTTTCTTAATTCGTACTGTTGTATTAGCGTGTCATTATTTTACTTTTAGACCTGTTTTCCCCTCATTTGCGAACGTCCGTCATAATGTGTATGTCCCATGTCCGTCCAGGGTCCATCCTATTGTCTTGATGTTCCCCTTAAATGTTGTAAAGCACGTGTTGTAAGTCAGTCGTCTTGTAACCTTCAAGGAATAAAGTTCATCTTGTCATTCACATGTATTTCGGAGTCAGAGTTTAAAATTTCTTCAAAATGCACAGAGATAGTTCATGGCGACCCCGATGTGATACAAACACATGGGAAAACTTATAATTTCTATTAATTTCTATTTTTGGCCTTGCAGTTATGATTTAAATTTCAAAATTAGACGATTCAACTATTTGTGTTATTCATGTGACATGTCAAGATGATTTCACCAGTGTGCGATTTTAACATTGTGGACATTTTAAGACAAATGGATGACAAATTTGTGCATGAAACATTAGATGCTCAATTCGCAGGACTTAGTTATCTAGAGAACAATTTTAATGAGCGTGCTGAAAGGTATTTTTCACTTGTTAGGATAGTTAAACCAATGCTGCATTGAAACAAATGTTCAGAGACACACTTATCAAGTTCCATCCTCAGTGCGATTGGTTTGCTGACCATGAACCAACACTCAGCGATTATCAAAAGTTTAACTTGGAAGAATTATTTTACGATGGACATTGAAGTTAAACTGTATGAAGACATGTGTTTGAGGGACCTTTTGATCCACCTTACACCTTACATTGTGCTTTAACTTGTTTGCATTGACACGGAAATTACATCAGCTTCTGCACCAAGTGACCTTGTGATGTTTTCAGACTTTTGGATCTCTATTGTGCGTGCATGTTTCCAAATCTTATAACCAGCCTCTTTAACAATGGAACATGCCAAGAACTGCACACATTGCAAGTTTTTGAATTTGAAGATTTCTAGGACCCCAATTAATAAATCAATTGAGAGGGAATTCCAGATAAAACATGTGTCAGAATGTCTTGCTAAGGTTACAAAATGTGCCCAAATTGCTACTAAGAAATATCAGATTAAAAAATGCGATTTGGAATTGAAACAGCACATAGACTTTGACAAGTCCCATTCATTTGAAACTGAGACACCATGTCAATGCTCACAAATCTGGTCTACCAGAATATAAATTGCCTTCCATGTCAAGGATCAGAAGTTTCTTGTGTTGGATGATCTAAAAAGGAGTTGAAACAAGCAAGCATGATGGCTACTGACAATCTAGAAGTTTGCGCATTACCAGATGATTTAGTATCCATTGCAAATATGAGGAAGAAGACCACAACTATGCCTAAGTCCAAGTGACATGTGCTTTATCTATACATTTAATGTTTTTGTTAGCTTAAGACATTTTGGACACTGAAAAGGAAGCTGAAGTATTATCTTTGAAAGAAGGAAATGATCCAGACACAAAGATCACACTGGAGAGACTTGCCACATTGCAAAAAGAACAGTTGGACATTCCGACTATCAGATGCCAAAGAGAAAAAATCAAAATGTTGCACAACTATGCATGTACCCCCTGCTGGCACAGAAGGTGGCACTGTGCCTCCAACACCAACTGTCACCTGGGAGATACACTATATTTTTCTGACAGCACCACCACCTTCCACAGTGTCACCGTTCACGATACCAGTGATTCAGCCACCAAGGACACCCAATTGGGATGATCCTGAATGCCTCCCAGAGTCATACCACTGCTTCCAACATGAAATTATCAAATTATTAGAGGGACCCTTGAGACACGCACTTGACATGGAAAAGGTGTGTTATGTCTGAATGTACATTGGTGGCAGGGGCCAAGATATTTTAGATGCAGAATTGCCCCCTTGTCTTCAATTAAATCCCACCACTGTGTTGGCCATGCTTCAGAGAATTGCTGAGCAAATTGAATTGGTCTGGAAGGCATGGTGCGATCTGTTGGATTTTAAACAATGTGATCAAGAGAGTGTGGAGTCATTAATTTTAAGGTTAGAACTACTTCTCAATGCAGGCTCATGGGGTACAAGCAAAGACCAAATTGCTTCTGCAGTACTATTGAACAGTGTGAAAGACATGCACATATGTGCAAAATTGTCTCCAAGGATCCAAGTGAGCTTACTTGGTCCAAAACAAAAGCATTGGCACAAGGCACAGTGCCATTGAATTGCAGAGTCAGACTAAACTGGACAAATTGTCCAATGTTGACTCCATCTGCAAAACCAGGGGTAGAGGTGGTGGCTTTCGTTGTGGATTGTGCAGTCACAGATGTAGTGGTACAGGTACTGGTAATGCACAAAATGACAACCCCAATATTTGCTTAAGGTGTGGAAAATGTCACAAAGTTGAGAACTGTATGATACCAAAATATGTGTGATGTTACAAGTGTAATGAACAGGGACATCTCTCGAATGTATGTCATCTTCAAAAGAAAGTAACTCCACTGAAGAAAAGTGTCAATTCCATTGACCATGATGACCCTTCAGAGGTCAAAACTGACATCAACGTCATTGACAATATTAGTAATAAAAATGTAGAAGCAGATGTGTCAGAAGTGATGTTGCAGATGAAGAAATATGGGTTTATTAACAAGTAAATGTATTAGAATGTAAGACTTGAGCTATTAGTTGACTTAAGTGACAAAAGCACAAAGTTTTGTATAAAAATCACATGAGGGCACATTGCGCACATTTACATTTAAGCTTATAACTTGGAACATATGTGTTGAATTTTTGTGATAATTTGCATTTGTATTGAGCTTATGTATGTATACTCTTGTGTACAATACGGAGGATTTCTGTAGAGTTTTGCCCACCACAATTTTGTAATATTTGAACTGTGAGACCCAAGATGGGTAAAGGGGCAGTTCCACGATTGTGAAAAGGACACATTATATCCTAGGCTGTGTCATATTTGTATACATCACTTGATGCACTGAGTATGCATCACTAGATGTTTGTAAAAGAGAGATAGTTCACATACCTAGCCTTAATGTTTCTAATCCATCTAATTAGATAAAAATATCCTAAAATGTACCAATTTTTGACATGACATTGTGTCCAGTGCGTGTAAATTGAGTCATATCTGGTAAAACTAACATATTACACTGTTTGAATGTACTGAATCTATGTATCATTGCTGAAATTAGCACATTTCAATTCTGGCTAATTAGCTAATTAGACAGATTAGACAAATTAGACAAAATAAAGCTAGGTACGAAATAAGAAAAACCTCTGTTATCCCATTGTCAATGTTACTTATCCATATACGTAAGTCTAGACATGGCGATTTTTTGACTTTTGTGAACACCCAAATGCCGGTAGATCACCAGGAGATTTGATTGGCATTAAAGATTATAAACTTCACCAAAAAAGGACAATTGATCTTCAAATTACCCTGGCCTTTAAACCTTGAAATTTATTTACTGTTTATAAACATTAAAATACAAAATATTGGCAGATAACTGTTAAAAATTGTGCCATTTTCATTGTTTTAATTTTGAACTTGACCATATAACCTTGATACTCGACCTTGACCTTGATTTTTTAACGATGTACCTTCAACCAAAAATTAAGTTTTTAAGTAAAGGAGTGCAAAAGCTATTATTAGTCTATCACGCATGTGTCGATAGATTATATTGATGGGTAAGCACAATCATCTTTGAGCTCAAAACCAGAAAAGTACCAGGAACCTGTCAAGTGAGAAAAGTCAGGGTGCATGGCTGTGAACTCTGTTCAAACTTGTTCACTATTCCAGGGTAGATTTTGGCGGCGTGATACGGTGATAGACACTTTAGCCACTAGGATAATTCTAGGTCTTTAGTTAATGACATGTCAGCACAAGCTAAAATGAGATCATGAAATTACTATCAAAAGTTTAGTGTTCCGCAACAATTGAATTGAATGAACTCAGCATGAAATACAATTGTTGCGGGGCTCTTAACTTTTAATAGTAATTTCCTGATCTGCGGATGCCTAAATATTCCCTGCATTATGGTGAGCTTAATGTAAGCCCTTTATAAATGTACGGATAGTGATACGACATGGTCTAAATCTTCAGCCGGATAAACATATTTTTATGTTGAAAGGTTAAAGAGACCCGTGAGGAAAATAATCTAAATGTCATCCCTGAAACGTCTCTATCTTATGTAGTAAAAGAAGGTTGCTGGAAATTAACTTTCTGTATAAGGAAATATGAAGCCCTGAAATCGGATGTCTAATTATGAAAAGAACTGCACGACACTAAACCAGCGAGACAGGCCAAGAAGTAGGAGCTGGAGTTTTGTACTTCAATTGGGTAGTACATAATAATTACTCAGAATCTTTAGAAGGAGAAAAATAACAAACCCCACACAAAGTCCAAATGATTTGCACAATGTAGTAGATGTTTGATATCACATTGTTCTAAGGTGTGCACGGAATTTGCAAAAACTGCTTTTGCCAACCCGTTGCCCTATATGAGGAACAACATATTTGAATCGTTGCTTGTCGCCCTTCGTGGGCGAAGATTTCTGGATCAAGACTGAGTAATGTAATTCCTCCTCTCTTCGTATGTAGGAATTACACCAACAAAAGCAAAATTGCAGGATTGTATTTCTATGTATAAAATTAATTCATTTCTCCAACATAAACAATGCAATGCAACATGAAGTATGAATTAGTCACATGTAGAAACTAGATTAATGGTCGGTGCCTGGCACCGACAGATGTGGTCTTCCACATTTGGAAGACATTAAGTGGGTAACATTGTACCAGGCATAAGAGTCATAAGAGAAGGGGGTTTGAGAGACGGATGGACAAAATCTGTTCGATGGATGGACCTTGTCTGCTGAACTGGGGGGTTTGTGGGGTTTGACAGACGGATGAAATCCGTTCAACAGACAGACCTTGTCTGCTGAACTGGGGGGTGGGAGGGCTCAATGGATGAACAAAATCCATTCTACGGACGGACCTTGTCCGTTGAATTGGGGGAGGGGTTTGACAGACAGACGAAATCTGTTGAACTGACCCAGCATTCCGTCTGTCCATTGAACCCTCCCCCCCACCAGTTTGACGGATGATTTTGCCAAGATTTTGTGACTGCTTGTAAATAGGACGCGCTTCACAAAGATCTTCCACAGGAAGTGGAAGACCAATTAAGAAACGTGCTAATGTATCCATTCTATTAAACAACTATTGGTAAAATGTAACTGTAAAAAGTAAATGTAGCAGATAGCTCCATAATAAATTACGCGAAACGGTCCAGATGACTTTGGTGATAGGTGCATCACGAAAGCTTTCAATGAATCATTAACATTAAGGGTACATGTTGCAATGGACACTGACTTCTTCAGTCTTACGCAGAAGATACCACTAAATCCACCATTATTGGTCTGTCTAAATCAAACAAGGAGATTTCCTTCGCAATGAAGCTGTCACTATAGTTTTAAAAGAACGCGTTCTGCTCGTGCATGGAGCACCGAACGCTGTGCAGAAAGACTTCAATTATTTTCATTATCTTCCAAAATTGCTAAATTCAATTTACTAGCATCAATATTTCAACAACTGCCCTATCTTTCTCGATTGGGTCTAACATTATTTAGTTTTGCTGGTTGTTTCGCATCGAAATAGTTGGCCAATCTACTCCTTGACACTCTTTGTTTAAAGTTAAGTTTATAAAGGTCACATTTCTTGAAATGTTGTTTAGACTACCCCATGCGGCACTGTCCAGAGAAATGAATACCTTAAAGAGTTTTCTGTCCTTAAGTGTTCAACACTTAGACAGAACGGTCAACTCTAAATTGGGAGGCCATAGTAAATACAGTTACTAAAAGCACCACACAACAGACTGATGATTCTGGTGAAAAGGTTACAATTGTTGAAAGAAACTGCGATTGTTAAAGAAGTAGTTTCCTTTAAAGGATGCAAACCAAAGTGCCACATATCATATGTTTGTAAACCATCGATTTATACCTTGAAACAGACAAGGGTTGACAATAGAATACTTACAACGGTTTTGTGATAGCGGTGGCATGTGACAAAAGTTTACTTAACATTAAGTTAGGGGGTTTCCTGCAACAGAAGCTGTTGTGAGACTGTTAGAGACACAGACTCAATGCTAGATCTTGACTTTGAAAATACCTATGCCATCTTTTCAAATCATACGACAGTGAAATTTGAGGTGAAGAGTTCGTTGTAAAATGGTGTCGAGGTCATTGTAATATGTGACAGAAAAGGGCCGTCGTGTTTTCGCTCATTTTACTTGAAAATTTTCATTGTTTTTTTTGCCCAAATTCCCATTTTCAAATGAGCGTGTAATGCTGTACCATGCACAAGTAAAACTTTCGTCACATTAATTAGACGTTTTTGAAAAGAAAAAGACTAGAATGCATGTTATTGTTTGTATGGCTGGTAATGGTCTTGACGTTTGTTGCGACAAACAGAATCGGGTGTTTCATTGGCCGTTGGATTAGTTAAACTCTTTTGACGACGCGTTGGCAAACTGTAAAGCATGTTTAATTTATGGTGGTGGTTGTTGTTGTTGTTGTTGTGTATTTTTTCCCGTTAGTATCAGTTCACTTTAACTGTCAAAATATATTACATCTTTTTGATTCCGTCATAAAATATTACTGCGACCCAATTAAGCAAATATCATTACATGGTGTAACACATCGACCACTAATGCGTACGCAATAACGTTTCCCAGTCAGCGCAATCAAATTGAAGGCCTAATAAAAATTAGTAACATTGACTTACTGTTCCAAGCATGCATCTGGATTCCTGGAATGCACCACAGCAGCCGAGAAAGCCGACAAAGGTCATAACACCTCCAGCTCCCATCAGCAGGTAACATATGATATAATACGTGTTTATGTCATCGTCTTCATAAGACGCTCGTACATAATGATTCACCTTGGGATCCATTCGCATCCAAATTGCAAAACCAAGTACGGCCATTCCTCCCACCTATAATTACAATAAGAAATAAAGTAAGATATTGACGTATGTTTAAATCACACGGTGTTATTCTACAAACTGCAATACATCCACACACAGGCACCTAGGTATTGCCATGAGCACAAACGTAACATTTTCAAGCTGGCCATGTACAAATTACAACGGAATAATGATATTGTAAAGCGGGATATTGGGATGTTTCATGTATAATAAATAAATCACATTCTGCAGTCGGTTCTCATGAGGTCATTTCTAAACCATCAGACAGTCATTATAAATTAACTTCCATTTTCTTCTCTACATATTTATTTCAACTGAGTCATCTATTACAACTGTGTGTCATGATATAACAAAACTTTTGGACACTGTTACAAGAGAACTTTGTACAGGTCCTGGCAGGCAGTTCATTTATAGTCCCACAGTCTCTGAGAGGTTTTCATTTATAGTCCCACAGTCTCTGAGAGGTTTTCCATATCTACTATGTATCACATCCCATATCCTGTCACTGTCCATCTTATTTTTCATTTTCCATAACAATCCTTTCCCCATAAATTTGAACACAAATGTCCCTTTAAGCGGCTGGCCATTTCATGCCGATGTTTCCCTCTGGGGTTAAAGCAATCTTTATGGATTATGTACAATTCTATGCGCCATAAATCTCTAATACAAATAGATATATCATAATCATACCTATGTGTAAGAGAATATGGAAACACATCAGGTGTTTTCAATGTATAACAGTTTTTTTCGGTAGTCTTCGTTTTTCCTGGCTATGCAAGGCCGTGTACAATGAAAGGGCATTTAAGCGTACTTGAGTTTCTCAGTTCAATTAGACTCAATGAGCCAACTTAAAGTGTAATTCTGCAGGCTCCTTTCATACAGATCTCGCAAAGGAGGTGTTTATCCAATACAATTACCTAAATCACACCTTGGATATTTTTGCAGTCTGATCAGGCTAAACCTTGGCTCTCGTAATAACTTTACTCAATATACATCATGCACCAGGGGAACAATCACTCCTTCAGCTTAAAGAGAATCAGGAGAAAGATTTTGCTACATGTTAGATGTGGTTCTCTTTATCTTAAAATAGAATACTGAGATTCTAAACACATGCCTGGGTATTCTTCTGTATGCGTAGCACTCCAGTTAAATGTGCGCTTTAAATTGGATAACACACCTAAACAGTTTGTTTCATGTAGTTTAGCGATAATCATTATCTTCCACCTCTACCAGGCACCTTACTAACACATACGTATTCACAACAAACGATACGTATGATAACAGGACGATAACAATAACATCGAGAGATAACTAATTCCCGAAAGACGTATAAACATTCGCCGTGAAGTTCCGCCAGGGTTTGTAAATCCACCATGACGATAGACCACAAGGGAAGGATTAACCCAATAAAGCTATCCAATTTACACTCTGACTTATTTGGCAGTTTGGTCATGGAACTGTCAATCTTTCATCAAGCTTTCTCGACATATCTTCACTGGAGGAAACTTTCGGTCACAGTAAAAACACAAATGAGGCCGCACTTTCATTCAACCAGTTATGGTGGGTTTTTTTTTATATGAACAATAAAAGATAAGTTATCAATATTGGTATTGCGTACAATCGGTTAAGATAACATTCGCTAGTAACAGGGAAAGATTTTCGTGCATTGTCTAGTTACATGCTGCATGAGGAGTAGTAACGGAAGATTTATATCCATCCTTGATTTTATATCTACTCTTAGTTTATTGCACGAAAGAAATCTAGCTTTCACTTTGGTGAAGAAACGAATGAGTTCGATACCATACAGGGTAACTTTTCGTCATTTTTCTTCACTTGTACATTGTTTGTGTACACAATTCTCAGCGTGACACATACATGACCTGATTATCGACTTTCATTTGAATTTCTTCGGAGCTGCTGAAGGTCACACAAAGCTCTTCATGAGAACATTGAATTATGCCAATATATTTGAATTATCTACATCAACCTACATTACTGTCGCCACTAAAGATAGCAATTTATCATTCTTTAGCCTCAGCTCGGCACAAGTCCCAAGGAACAACCTGCTTTACAGCATCATCAAGTCGTCTTGTTGAAGTCTGTACGAGGGTATTTCAGTGACCTTTTTTCCATTTCCTGTTCGGCAAAATAGATTCGTGAAGATACTTTGCCAGATTTTATAACATATATTCTACATTATAAGATGTAAAGTAAGCACACTTGAAGGAGGAGAAATGTTAAATGTAGACAGTACCATTTTCGGCTAGTGACAAGTTATCCACTTTAATGAAATTTTACTCATGTTTGATAAAAATCTCAAAGATTGCTTGGTGGCGTGATGTTTGAAAGCTTTCGGAAAGAGTAATCGCAACTATTAACTTTACCATCATTTTCACAATTATGGCACGATTTCGTGACATCTGTCTAGTCTGGGTATCAGATGTAGTCATCTGGATTAAGTAATGTAGGCCGAAGTATGCAATGACACCATAACGAATAACAAGAGTACTGTCATAACTTGACCAATCTTTAAGATTTCCTTAGATTATTATGAAGATGACAATCAAGATTAAAGAAAAGAGCCCGTGGTCATAATTTATCAAATGGTTATTTACATTGTTTGTGTATTTACAACAATTACAGTTTTTAAATTTTTTTAGTTTAAAATATTCAAAACCAAAACCAGAATTTCATTGCGCGTAATTACGTTACCAAATTTCTGTGGTTAAATATTTGCTGGTACTTGGACGTAAGTGGTCTCCTGGTTAATGCCTCGGATGAACGTTCAGCCTTCTTGATCAGGGAGATCAGTGTGTGGATTGGCGATCTCACTAAATATCCTCGAGAAATAACACTGATAAATAATTTGACAATTTACTGTTACGAACGTTTGAAGGTTTTGAAGTTGACCCTGAGAAATTAGCATGTTTCAAATTGAGAAAAGACGATTCAAACGTCAACTAATGACAAGGATTTCACAGAAAAGAGCAGGACTGGCAGCGCTAGTAAAATTCAATCTGTTCAATTTACACTGTACTCGAATTACATATTCTGATCATGAAGTTGTCAATCTTGTATCAGTGTTACTTCATGAATCCAAAATCACTAGTACCGAGCGATCTTCTGCAGTTAAAAACAAATCAAGGCCAGGTTCATTTACGAATGTCATGTACCAAAAGCACTTAACACAATACAGGTTCCAGGCACGACGCTGTAAGATTTATGACTAACATGCGAATCACTAATTGTTTTGCAAAAGCAAATGTCGTCAATCACATCTAGTATGTTTACGAAGTCAAAATTTGCGACTGACGCTAGTTCTGTTAGTACCCACCAGAACGTGTGAAAAACTTATGCAAAAGGAGATTATGAGAAGAGCTCTGGTCACCAGAAAATCTCTGGGGCCAACTGATCAGACGGAGAACTCCGATTAGGAGGAATCTTCTACAAATTTTGGCATTTTGGGTGTTTTAATCAAAAACATTGATCGCTTATAAAAATACAATCAGAAAAATTTAATAATTTTCAAACATTGTTCTCAAAGATGGCTGCTACATTTAAGAATAATTTGCATCAAGCTTGACAGCGAACTCTGATGAAATGTCTCCATGTTGATGTGAATATCCTATCAACAAAACTCGTAATCAGCCAAATAAGAATATCACTCAAACAGGTACATCATTCAATCTCGGGAAACTACAAGTGTTGGCTCTGGGAGCTTCTGTGTCAACACAAGTCAAATTGCAAGGATTCCACTTCTTTTCGGAAAATCAAATTCCATAAATATGTGGGGATCAATAATAGAATTTATCCCAATACCACACTGCCTGAAGAATTCTACTTATCAAACAACCTGATTACATCAACTCAACAGCACTGAATTGTCAACAAGACCCACAGACACTGAGAATCAACTATAATCACAATCAAACGCAAAACAGACCAAACATCTATTTATATTCACCCCTGAAGACCTTTACCAGCAGTCACAAAACAAGTCAGATCCAATTTTGGTGTAACTTAGTTTTATTCACTGGACTGTACAGAGTTGAACGGACAAAACAAATCATTCCCAAATATGTTTGTGTAGTATCAGAATTGTTCACCATATGTTTAACTCAAAGAGATTTCGTAATTTACAAGCAAATGTGATGATATAAATTAAACAGGTCCAATCGCATAACGAAAAACTCATGGAAGCATGAAGCCAGATGGCTGATGCATTTAACTTGAACAAGAGATCAGTTCGACTTGCTATCGTCGCTAACAAGGACGTACAACTCATTTCATCCTATGAGGGAACGATACAAAAATTGACATGTAACCTTATGCTTAATTGACTCAGTTTCGTGACAAGTTTACTGTACTGCCATTTAAAGTTTACGTAACTGTTAAACACAAAGGCTTCTTGCCAAAACAAAAATAAAGACCTCTGTGTACCAACGTACCAACCCATGCAAATTGTATTTGGAGCACTTAACGATTGATGACACAATCCACCAAAAATAAGATAACATTAAAAGACCAGAATACAGTGCAAATCCATTCCATGTATCCTAAAACATGCTAACCTTTCAACTGGTCATTTAAAACCATGAAGATCATGATCACATACTTGCAGTCAGCAACTTACGATGGTAAAAATTTCCGATACCAAAAATGCTGTAAAGGCACCAAAATTAGGCATACGCGTCAAATCGACAATGTCCGGTATATAATATCTAAATTTTCCGTTATGCATCAACGGATTGGATGTGTGATACATTCTGATTAACCATGAACGTAATTTCATCGCACGCATTAACTTTACAGGTTACTTTGCCTTCTAATACAGATATAGCAATAACGCCAAACATAAGGGAAATGTACAGTATACACATTGTGTCATGAACATCTTTGAACATCTACGAATGGCTAGCGTTTTGACTGCACAGTTTAAGGATCAACCTTTAACGCAAAGAGAACCAAAATAAAGAATAGCTTATTACTGATGTTATTTCACACAGGAATAAAACGTACTACATTATCTACCATCATCTACACTGATAACAATAATTTTCCTGCAGTCAGAAGGACATTCAAGGACACATTCCAACCTTATTGGACATGGCTTCATTTCTGTAAACTTTTTCTTTTTTAACTGCAACTCAAGTGTTTGGAGCGTTCACTGCAAGTGCAAATACGAGCAACTTCTACGATAAATATACTTATCTAACCCTATTCAAATATCAATAATCCTAATCAGTGACCAGAAACACTAAGTTAGCGTTAACGAGCATTTAGGCAACAAACTAAAGGACAACGTTCTATTACACTGTCGGTCCGGGGAGAACCAAACTAAGTTTGACTGCTAAAAAGGTTCACCAGGGAGGTGCATATAAAATAGATGCTTTATCTGTTTTAGGCTTGATCTTGATTGCACTTGATTCCCTGCGTCCACCGACTCTTGACTATTCACTGATTTGATAATTCTGGTACACTGTGGCTTCTATGTTTCGATTTTCAACAAAAGTCTGCATGATTTTGGTTTTAACGGATATGGACTGTTAATGAAGGAAATTTCAAAACTTAGATTGTTATCAGATGCCCCTTAGGAAATGCCTATTATCTATTGTAAACTAGTACAATGATCAAATGCCACGAGATACTAAGGGATACACCTCAGGCTTTCCTGATTAGGCAGATTAGGATCGGCATTGGTCATATACCTACAGGAATTGCAGATAACAAATGTAGTAATTTTCCACCACGAAGTAGAAAGATAAGCTAACTTCCCTTTCTTGTTGTGAGTTGCTACGGTGCTAGGGATTATGAGTGTAACTGATTGGTTGCCTGTCAGTATCATCAAGCTTGTTGTGTAATACTAAGGCATAACAACTGCATCAATTCCTTCTTTCTTGCAGTTACTGTAGTATTACAAAACTGAAGTTGATTCAAAAGATAAAGTAAAATAATATGTTTCACACAAAATTTTCACACAATTTTTAATAAAACAGCCTAATATAACAGAGTGTTAGTTATTACGCGTTCAGCTTTGAGGTAACATAAAATCGTTGGCAGGTAATGCCGGGCTGCATATTATTGCACTACTTGTGTTTATTCCACATGAATAATATTTTCTGCAGATGTCTTGATTTATATATCACAAGCTGTATTATTATATGCATCTGTTCTCTCTCTAGTTGTAAAAGAGATAATGTAGTGATAGATTACAGGCATTTAGAATCTCAGGTAAAACCATCATAATTTCGCTGCAGGAATTTCGAAGCAGTTGTGCACTTCGTGTACAGTTAATCTGCAAGTTTGAGGTGCAAAATTAGTTTTTCAATATATTTTACCATCACTTGTGAAATTATGCCAGAAAAAATTTTCATTTAAGTGATTTCAGGAACAATATTTCTTGATTTAATTCGTAATTTCAACATCACAGTGCAATTAGGCAACATTTTTCAAACAAGCATTTCACTAAGATTTAAGTAAGTCAAAGCCTGTCATCCAATTTCAAAAGAGAAGCTTGCTTTAGACTAAACAGATATTGATATCCGCAACTTTTACACCAGGTTTATACTTAGGCAAAATCCACATAAAAGTATCCTATGAAATGATTTCAAAATATTTTAATGTCACATTCGTAAATCGTTATAACCATGCAATAGTTTGGTGTGTTTTAATTATCGTCCGCCAAGCACTGTTTATCGCCAAACAAAAGCCCAGATAGCTTTCATGGGCACAGAAAATTCAGCCTAAATTTCGCTCCCGAAAGGACTGATTTTATTTTTAGAATGCTAATCAAAGGTCGTTAATCAATCAGACACAAGTTAAGCAGCACTGATTTGTTCCTGTGCCACAATACAATTCATTAGCCAAAATTAAAGCTGTGCTTTCCCTTCACAGCGTTTGCAACTGGGCTGTAGAGCTAAAATTACTTTTTGGAAGCTACATGGGAACGACGATGTTTTCTTAAATAGCTGGACTTATTTAAAAACACATTTTGATGGAGACCTTCAAATATTCAATCTGTTTTCAAAGTAAAAACATGTTTTGCCTTTGCACACCATTGTAAACAAGAACTAACTGATAATAGCAGTGTTGCATGAATACTTAAAGTTAAACACATTAAATTAATACGCTCAAGAGTGGTGCCAAATTTGATTTATTTGACACAAAACTGGGTGAAACTGCTTAGTGACATCCGCGGTAATTTGTTACTGCCTTAACAGCTTTGCCACAATTAACGGGTACACTGATTTCTCAAAGCACTTAAGGCAGTTTCCTTCACAATGCAAGAAGCTATGTTTTGTGCGGTAATTTTATGGTAGTAATTAGAGATGATTGTTGTGAACAGAATGGGTAAGATGCTTCCTTGAGCGTAAAAGAATGAGGGTTTTTTCTCCATGTATGATAATTCATGCAAAACAACCAAGTAAAGTGAAAATCGTTTGCTTGTGATCAGATTATTTTTCAACACTTTTATGAATAGTGAATTACAGGGAGACGAACCGATAGTGTCAAAATTTAATTTCCAATTTACGCTAGGTACAAAGATAAAGTTCTCCCCAAAGATATTTTTAATTAGAAACAGTTAAACAGCAAAAACAGTACTTAAAAATTAATCTGAAACTATAAGTTTTCCCACATCTAGAGTCACGAGGCACTGATACAGAACCTACCATTTACTGCCACCGTTGGGAAAGTCTTAAGTGCCAATCTACTGTATGATTTGCAGCATGATTCTAACATTTTGTGTCAAGTACCTACTTCAAATTTCACGGAAAGCAGTACAAGCACTGCGATTTTAATAACAAACATTAACGATGACTGTATCATTGAAATCGGATTTTTACTGGAGTTATATTATTTCATGAACTCTTTTTAGCCAGTGTTTTATACAAATTGCGTTATTACTGTAAAACCTGTATTTGCCATCCACTACAAGACGAAACAATACAAACTTCAGCGGTTGGGACGATAGGTGATCTGTTTACGCTTTACTTGGCACCATGAACTAATGTACAGATTAAGGGATTTCATCATTCACTGACGGTGATGGATATTTGTATCAAAGGGCACACATACAATGTTACAACACAGACACTTAACAAAGCAATAACCCTGTCACGTCAAGGTGATAATGAGCGAGCGTTTAACATTTTTGTGATTCCCCTTGAAGGGGTGACATCATTCATGAAATAATGTGCCCAGACGAATGACCAAATACGTATAAAAAATGCATCATGTGTCATCAGACAACGACCGTGCTAAAACTCTGACGTCCTAACACAGTCATTGCAAGCTGCGAAGCAATTCGAAACGCTTGATTTAAACACAATGAGATTCGTATTTATTTGATGTGGCTTTCAATACAGAGAAATATCCATACAACACACAAAACTTGACTCGGGCATAAGGAGCCATTTACAAGAGAAACGGTTCATCATTGTTACATTATGGCGCATTATGTGAATGTTCGGCTTTGTAACATGGACTGTTACACGACTTCATTTGTCAAACATTAAAGACATTCCTATGGGGCACGCGCATCTGTTCGCTCGTTAATTCCATACTTTATGTTTGTTTGGTGAACCTTTATGCTGCCTTCATCACTTGGGAGATTTGATGGTGACAGAAGGATCTACACCTACAACATCATTAATGTCTTCCTCTGCTTTTGTATTGTATGGAAGAATCTAAGATGGTAGATCGCTTTCATTTTATTATAACAAAATGTTTTTAAATCTACGTAGAAATCGTGAATATCTTGCAACCGTCTAAATACCTACCGGAGGCAAATAAATTCTCGGTGATTTGCCAAATATGTACACTCTAACGGTCTTCTACAATACAAGGAAATAAAATCGAACAGGCAGAAAACTTACATGCCTTTGCATGAATAAGAAACGGTAACACAGTAAATACATTTATTGTGTCCAAACTGCTTTGCATTGTGGACCCAACGCATGAGTGGTTATTTGATTTTATCTTTGGCATTGAAGGCGGAGGCAATGGCATACTGTATGGATGTGAAAGCTTCAAAATTGAACTTTTGTTCCTGGGCTTATAGGTAAATAACCCTCATTGACAAGGCAGGAGAACCTGTTCCTCTGATTTGTCGACCCGTCTTAGAGAAACAAAGGTTGGGCTGAAGTCCTGGATTTCCATCTTTCCATAAAACTGAATTTCTGACTCACCAAGTGACGAACATATTGAGCACAGATCACAACTTTGTTCTTCGTCATTATGGCAGTTGCCATTTGTTACATTTCTGATTTTGAATGTTGAGTATATTTTTTTGAGTATTATGCATGAGCTGCATGGATTTCAAAGTATAAACTTGACAATTTCTACTCCCGTCACTAATTAGTCTGCATGGCAATTCAACTTGAAGCCCTTGCTTCAAGTTTAATTGCATGTATATGCAAGATATTTTGCAACATTACCATGAAACAACTTTTTAGTTGAAATAATTGACTTGGACTGCCACACATTAACCACTGTGCGATTTTTCCAAGCATTTACCTGCGTAAAAAGTGCGACTGAAATAATTTGACGATTGGCCTTAAATGTACGACAAGCGCCAAATAATATACACAAAAGTTGTTTCCGTAGTTAAAAAGATAAACTGCACACATATCCTATCCAGGCAGTAGACGTTGATACACACAATTATGCGTGAGCACAGCAAGTAAGCACAAGACCACTACTATATTTATCAAGTGACACTGACCCTACACTATGTACTGACCAGGCTTTTCTAACAATGCCGTAAAATTGTGCCCACAGATGATATAATTTCAGAATGCTTTACTTGTCCGTGTAAATTTATATATACCGATGTGATACAAACCCAATATGGAATTTCAGGTTTTAATGCATCGGGATCCAAATGAAGAGGATCTATAAATTAGTCCAAGCTGCCGTTCGAGAGGTCATTTCGTGTGATAAGACTTTAGTTTGTAATTTTCCTAGTAAAGGATCAACCAGATTGGCACATGTGAAACTGATCGGAATGTTTCGCCTTAGTATAGCTAATGTTTGAAGTTGAAGATTATTCTTGTTATTTCTAAGTTGTTCTTTTGATACTATCAAAAGGATATCCTGTGTCACGCGTTCGTATGAAGCCAGGGTGATGCGCGAGTTCACCGAATGATACCGCCAGCAAGCGGGCCAAAATATGTGGTGCCAACGTAGATGGCGTGTATTACTGGTATGCACTTGTATGTCCATGAATAAAACTATTCTCTAACAGAAATTGTTTCTAAGTTCTATTGACACTATATTTACAAACAACAGAATGACCGTCTATCAGCACATGTTCTGTCCTTTTTAGTCTCTGTTTAACGTGAAATAGATCGACGTAGGTCTTTCAATGCATTCATAATAATGTAACCCTAAATATTCCATGTGTGAAATGATTTACTAGAACAATATAGGTTGTGATTTGAACCGTTTAATATCATCCTTACAAAAACTCGTTCCCTTGGGTCTACTTTCCTACATTACATTCAGCGTACCAGCTGGATATTGTTGTTCCGTGCTTTATCAAACTCTTATATTATTCTGTATCTTGTATCATCTATGAAAGGAAATAGAGCCAACTTTTGAATATTTAATTCCATCAGTATTGGTATCACAAATTGACTGGGGCAAATATGAATAACGTCCCACGGGAATATCTTTCTTTTAATTCTGAGCCCTCGGTATCAGAATACATGTTCTTAATAATGTTTCTGGAGAAGTAATTTGTTACCATGTGTGGCCATCTCCGAAAATGGTGCTATACATCAACGCGAAATCGCTCTGCTAAAGTAACCTGTTAAGGTTTCCTGAGTAATATAGATGAAACACTGTGATACTAACAGATTAAGGATTAGATAAACTACATCAAGAATTTTGCTTTTAGCCGTGTACTTTGTTGGTGCAGACATAAATCAACCAAGCTTCCTACGATCTAAATATGATGGCAGAGTGAAGTATGATTTTTCCCGTTTTCTTCAATATTTTCAAACTCAGCGATCAATAAATGTGACAAGCCATGCGTCAACGTTCAAATGTATATTTGTAACGCGCGCACCTCTATTACAAAACGCTTTCGCTACTTATTATTACCTGGAGAAATACATACTGTGTTGCATTTGGCATCATTTAATGTAGAATTTAGTGTTAAAATAAGGTAAATAGTTTTGTCAATTCAAGTGTTCATTCACTTACAAAACTCTTAAAAAGTACGAAAAAAAAAAGATGACGATACATTGTACGTTACACTTGGCTCCTTGTATTGAAAACCATCTAGTACATTTTTGCGTGGAAGTTTACCTCAAGCACACGAAGTCAATTCAGACGAACATATTATGTTTGGTTTGCGTTTCTTTTAACTTTTGATATAATTTACACTGAAAGTCATTGCATGCTACGAAAATGACTTCTTCGTTCAGTTCTTACTTTAAACCACATTATCGATACATCTGGAAGGAAAATTCCACGCCGGGAAATCCAGTCTGATCAAGATTACAACTGATCAATGTCTGAATGATGGTGGCTTTATGGCAAACCAGGCAAGATTTAGATTGCACCATCTGTTAAACCCTTCTGCATATTTTAAAGCCTCATTCATCATATCTGTAAAATCTCTTCTGACAAAATAAATTACGCCACAATCACATTGGACTGCAACACGTGATGAGATTTTCTTACATCTCCTACAATTGTCCTTCTCGGTAATCTCGATTTAAATCTCTCGTCACAACACAGCCTTATAAGGCATTACATCAATATTACTATTTTATGGATAAAAGTGGACGAAGTTTTATTGCATCCAGAATAATCACCAGCGCTTAGTATGCATAACTGGAAGATAACTTTAGTTTACATCAAACCGCTGTCTGGATCCTCCATCAGTCGTTTTCAAGTTATTCATTGAAAGTTCAGGGTTGCCACTCTTCAGTCCGTTTAAAATTCCCTGACTTTTCCCTGACCAATCATTCATTTTCCCTAACCATAAAGAATGTTTGTGAGGCATACAGAAGCATGTTTGCCATTTAAAGAATTGTACCATTACCATAATTTAGATGTGGCAAGCAAATTGTGAATGTTTTCTATCAAAGGTACTAAAACTTTTTGATACGAATTTAGATATCAGGACTATTTGTAGTAACATGACAGCAGTACTTAGATATTATGCCAAGTGAAGGGAGGCTACAAAATTATGAGTGGTAAGATATTGAAAAAGGAGAAGTATTTATTATAGTCAGATCAAAATTCCCTGATTTTTCCCTGACCTTCATAAAAATGTTAAAATTCCCTGATTTAGAACAAAATTCCCTGACTTTTCCCTGACCTGGAGAAAATGATTTTTCCGTGACTTTTCCCTGACCAGTGGCAACCCTGAAGTTCTTGCATAAGACAGCACTACAATTTGGCAAGGTGTAATGTAACACCTTGACATCAAACGAAATCATACGAAGATTCTGTTTTGTCTATTTTACCCGCGTACAAGTGGGTAAGCACGCGAGTGATATCTATCCTGGCTTTGAAACCCAGAGTCAGCCCATTTCCGAAACATTGGGTACCACTGACCCCATAAATTGAACTTGGTCAGCAAAATTTGAAGAAAAAAAAACTTGAGTGGAAACGAATCCTGAACAGGTTACGTTACACAGAAGAGACATTAAACATGAAGTGCACGGAAAACATCGTTAAAACCGAGTTATTAGTTTTGTAAACAGCGGTAACGAAAGTCCCATATGTTTATATAAATCAGACAGCTTCATTAAATCATAAGAATCTTCAAAATGTCGTCTTGTCACATAGATAGCTTCACTTGAACACGTAGCTAAACCATATCGTGCGTGACTTTGCTGTTTCACAAACATCCACATCGAAACACCGTTACTTTCAACAATTACGTTCTATCCGTATAAATAACTGCTGAATTGATGTCCTGATTTGTTGAAATGAATACGTTATTAAAGTACTAGCATCCGAATTCATTATTAAATGAACACGAATTCATTATTAAATGAACACGATCACGACAATTTCAAATAAATTTTAACCAAAACTTCCTCATAGGTTTCAGTCTAGAAATCCTGGAGGCACGGTTACTGCTACTTTAAATTTTGGTGTGTTCAGTTTTTTTAGTATGGTCATCTTCATGGTTACCCTTTAAGTACTAACCGCGTATACTTCACTTCCCCAAAAGCCCACTCTCGACATAGCAATCTGAAGCAATCGGCTAGATATCGCATTAAATACCATTCTTCAGTCTACCTGGACAATCATGTCACGTTGTACTAGGATAGAATGCGCGCCGGCTCATCTGCGCGCCTTTCATTAATTACTCAAAAGGGGACGCATTTGAGTCATGGCCCAGTCACGCTCCTCAGATAACAATCTGGGTAAATAGTTGAAATTTGTGTAGACAGTTGTGGAAAGTTAGTTTTCACATAC